>LUCH01001102.1:134518-144712 GCA_013368495.1 Paragonimus heterotremus
TTTCGCATACGTGGGTAGCACTATCTCGTCAAGTTGTAATATTGCTGATGAGATATCAACGAGGATAACAAATGCACGAGTCGTCTCTGCCAAACTGCATCACCTGTGGCGTCGAAAAGACGTTCGGTTGTCACTGGAAGGAAGAGTATATAATGCCTGTGTACGTTCCGTTTTGCTCTATGGCCTGTTCACAAGGAAGATATCAACAGTTTTGCTGTGTTCGACCATCGTTGTCTCCGCCAATTGGCCCATATTAAGTGCACTGATCGCATGAGCAATGTGGCCGTTCGTCGGCGCATATTCCGGAACGCTCGGGATGCGCGATCAATTGGCCAACTACTCACGGTGCATGGCTTGCGATGGTTAGGTCACGTATTCCGTATGTCATCTGATCGTTTACCGTACCGGGCATTATATGCTGAGGCCACCAACAGTTGGATAAAACCGCGTGGTGGTCAAGCAACAACGTGGTCACGAAATCTGAAGACCTTGACTGCTCCACTGAGCAAAATGGGTAGGTGTTGCCTGCCTGGCTGGGATCCTCGTGATCACTCAAACCACTGGTTAGAGATGCTATCCGAGATGGCGGTGTGTCGCAGTCAATGGCGTACCTGTATCCATACCATTTCTAGGTCTTCCACTTAGTCTTCTAAAAATTTTCAACCTTCTTATTAACGTTTTCTTCTAGGATATTCCGCGTCACTGTTGAGGTGAGCGGCGGCCCGAGCCACAGTACCTTTTTGTCAGGCTCATGACTACTATGTTGATGATGGTGATGGCAAGATATGTAGTGGACGCATGCTGTTGCTAGGTGGTGTCCGATGAAGCTGGATTTTCACTGAGATTATTTTGCATTGTCATTATCCTCAGTTTGTTAGAGTTGCATTTGACTGCGCATTCCGCGTTATTCACGACCGACTTATTTACCACTTAGTTGATCGTTTATTGTATCATGCTCTTGTTCAGTCTGGTTCATCAGATTTTGAGCTTCCTATGTATCTGCAATGCAGATTATTAATGTTCGTTTTGTAACCATTGCTGCTTTTTGTCGTGCCAATGTGACAGATCGAGGTCGTCAGCATCAGACTCATTAGGTTGACCGTGTCCACACCTCATTCTTAGTTGGTTTATCTATATTGTGTTTTAAAGTATATTTCTCCTCGGACTGGTGATGTGCGTTCTATTTTAAAGAAACATTGGGAGCATTTGGTACTGTGTTCGCGTTCAACTTGGGTTACTTTTAATATAACGATTTCCCCATCTTTCATTGTGCGCAAATCCACTATAGTTAGGCGCTATTTTCGACAGTTTCACGTTTCTCGCCATAGGGTGTTTAACTACTTCAGCAACTTAGTAAATGTAATCACTGTTGAGGTCATGTCGCTTAGGCTTTTATCTGCCAAGTATTATGTCAAAGAGAGTGATGTGTTACTCTTCAAACATAACCATGAAGATTATTAGGGAACCTGATTTTGTCCGTCCAAAATTGCCTCCTTCCTCGATGAAACGATTTCACCCGTTCGAAGGAGCAAAAATCCCCGTAACAATCGACAGGTAACCTCCGCCACCTTTTTCCCTGGTGGACTTTTATTCCTCTGTGCTTCACTGCCTTGATTGCAGAACGTTTGTAGGTCATATAAATACCCTGTATTTTTCTCACCGTCGCATACGTTTTAGAGCTGAACAAATTGGTTTTCTGCACTCGTCCTTTGATTTAACTTGGTGGCAGTTTGCGGACACAATCGCGTGAATCTTAGGAACAAGATTTTCCGTTTCTTTATTACAAGGGAGAAAATTCAATTTCTACCCAGTGTATCCTTATTCAGTGGACGATCCGGCGTCTGTTTTCGGGGGTGCACAACTCTGATGTGCCGTTCTTTTCCCGTTGGTACACGTTTCGTTTTTCCTTAGCACAATATTATATGCTTCCTGACAAAACCACCGGCGACACAACCGGTTTCGTGGTTGTTGACACAGGTGTACATATCCAGTGAACCGAACTTACTACTGCATGAACGGCAATTGTTGAAGTTTGAGAATTACACCCCACCTGTCTGTTGTGTTTATTTCATCCCCATTATAGGCTGTAGTTCAGTGAGGATATTAAGAGCGTTTACATGGGACGTACAGAGGCTGACTCAAGGTCTCCTGTGGTGTGTAGTTTTACGAAATGGAGTGGCGCACAGACCGGGTAGATGCTACCAAATCTGGAAAGCATTATTTTATTCTCCGCGCGGTGTTTGTAGTAGAAGACGTTTGAAATGACACTTGTGAATTGTCTTTCCATCACGGTTACAAAAACGGTGGCTAGAAGTAGGCTCAGAATATTGCTCTTTGCTATACAATCAGTTGGTTTGCACAGTGTATTTTGGAAGTTGAAACTTACGTTGTCCTCATAGTCGAGAAGAATTTTTCCGACTGCCTGTCTTCATTGAAGGGGAATATTTTCCGAAAAGGATAATTATTACGGCGTCAATAGTTTGTCATTCTGCCGGGACCATTAGTTGAATTGGGTATTAAATGGCGTTTGTCTGTAAACAAGATTACGGCCGATTTAATTTATAGTGAGTGTCTTGTAGGCCACAATGACTGATGCTCGGTTCGTTAATGTTTATTGGCTGACTCCCTAGCAATGCGAGTGAATAAGTGTGGTTTAAATCTCGGGACCATGTAGAGTGAGTACATTCGTGCAAATGAGCAGCATCGCTGAACGTACGCAGATAAGTGTTCTGATTATGGGTACGCAGTTTGACTCAGTTGTCTCGGGTTAAGCAGACTTCTAGTCCACCTATTTATTCGACATGTTAACCACAAGTAACTAGATTAATCCGGACTCATCGTTAAAGATTATAATGCGTTGTGTAGTTAGCGTGTGCAGAAACTGTTTTTCGTGTATCTTCACTTCTGTGGATCTAATAATGTGGGGTTCATATCGTTCTCCTGCACTATTTAGCCTCAAACTCCACTCCACTTGTCGAATATAAATACGCAACGGCTTTTATTCATGTCTGATGCTTCAATACTGTTTGAGTTCATGAAGTACACTGACTGTTTCACTATTTAATTGTAAACATGTAAGTGGTTCAAGTTTCCCAGTATCCGTTGTTTACAATACGTTTTTATAATAAGAAACACTACTTCACTGCTGCATACAGTCAATCACAAGATTGAAATGCTTGTAATTTGTGCACACATTTTGATTATTCCCAAACGGTCATGGCTGGGGCTACTATTCCTCACAACTGTGCTGATGGCTACACCTGGGGATGTTTTAAGATCAGTAGTAAACGGGGATTTATTAAGATAATTAGCAGTTTTGTCATTGTAAATAAGCTATTGTTTGCAGCAAGCTGCCGTGACGCATGTTGTTTAAAACAGCAGTACACCAAAGGATCACGAAACCCACAGCTTAACAAACAAAGTCCATCGACCTCACTGGATGGAATTGTTAGGATCCTCCTGTTTTGTCGCCATCTCTTTGCCTGACCACTTGTGATTGATACGTTACTTCAACGTAAGCTGGTTCCATGAATATTGGACGTAATTAGTGAGTATTATATTCCCGATACAAGCTTGCAAAATAGCAACTCAAAGTCATCATGCGCGAATGAGTCAGATGAAAGTCTATGTCAGCCAACACTTAAGTGATAGACCATTCATGATTGCAGTATGCCAGCCAATATACGTCACGGTCGAGGCACGGAAATAAGCAGACTGAGAAGGTTTAACAGATTCACGAAAAACGGTCAAAATGCACTTCTGTTCAATCAGTCATTATTTGATTGAAAAATCTAATAGAAGTGCTCTATTCACTACTTGAGAGTTGAACAGTTAAAATTAATAAATTTACCACCACAAACACTTGTAGCAGGTTTTGCTCTGTGTCAGTTGTTTTCGCACTTTTAGGGTCTGTCAGTAGCGTCTGTTTTTACTATGATATACACATTTTCTTGTTTGACACAATATTGACTTTTTTGAGTAGATCGCAATCTAACCTTGTCACACTCTGGGACCCCGCTTTCCAACTTTATATCTGACAACCTTTATTGAGAAATATCACAACGTCATTTCTGAGCGCACTGATTTTTGCGGTTTTTCATTACATGAAATAATTAAGCAAAGTCTTGATTTTTTGGCGTTACACTATTCAAGTGTTCAACAGTGCGCTTTAATGATATATTCAGCACGTCCTGTTTCAGTCAAGAACAGTTCCTCACGTGGTGTTCACCGTCGCAGAAAACACCGATCAGCTAAGTCGGATGCGGACAGCCGTTATGGCCAACAGTCAGTGGTCACAAACTCTGAAGTGAGAACTTATTCTTTGTAAGGCTTCCAGCGAATCGTATAGACTGGTTATTCGATTAACATTTTCATGTTGCTTATCTGCATTCAAGGAAGGAATACACATATCTGTGGCATCCATTGCATTTGCAGAACAGTATAGCCAACTGAAAACGGTTCATGACGTGTTTGAATATGGATGTTGCCTATCTAGTGAGTTCATCTTTAATCAATGTCATTAATGTGCAAACCCACGGCTTAATCATTTAAAAGTAACTGCTATCGGTGTCTCAACAAATATATAGGAAGAATAGCAATTGAGAGGAAATTGAGGTTAGAAATAAATTTGACAATGTTGGCACTTTGATAATGAACGCTAGGGGGTATTACCTTTTGTCACGTTTAACAACATTTTTGGTCAAATCTTTTTGCTGTTCATTGGACTGCAACGGAGAACTTAGAACCACCGCACTGTTTTAAGGTTTGACTTCAGTGCAGTCGCATCACTGTCTGTGCTAGTCACTCGTATGCAAAGAAAGTGCGAGGTGACTTCTGACAGGTTGGTACATGTAAAAAGTGTCCGAAGCAAGAGAACCAATGAATCGCACGCTAGCTGCCGGCAGAATCGTCCTCTGCCGCCAAATGACCAGGAACCTCGTTATTCCATGCGGCTGGGAAAAAAAGAGTTGGTAACACAATATTCGGTTGAAAAAGCAACTGGAAACATAAAAGTGAAGTTTAGGAATCAGGCGAATACGTCTAATAATCCGTTTGAAAAGAAATACTAATTAATTATAATCCATTTGACGAACTGGAACTTCTTGTACCACGGAATGTGAATGCTAATGATGGATGTTTTGTTTTAATCAGTGGTACTCAAACGTAACTGTGTTCTTGGCGCGATTCGACTCGGATTGTGCCTTGCAGTGTAACCGTCTTTGATTACCAATCCTGAGATCAACAATTTCACTTCCGATGTGAGATTTACTGTTCACTGATTCCAGTAGCTTCCATGTTTGGTAGCAAATGATTCAAGATGGCAGATTTTTATTCGATCAGATTTTAATGTTCAATCGCTGACGTTATCAGGGGATCATATTGGTGCAGTACAGTTATGCATACTATATATTTCCATAGGACTAATTGGGCATGAAGTGAGTTACCACATGACTGTAATTTTTTAATCTGAGTTAGTGATAGTGGGACACAAACGGACATAATTTCTGTGCGAGGCAAACGTGTGGAATACAATCCTCCTCAGCACTGCTACACTTGGCTTCCTGATATTCTTCCGCAGTGAGTAATGATAACGGAATAAACAATGACTACCTCCTATCGTTTGTGGACAAACTAATCACATGCTGAAACTGACGCCGCGAACTTAGATTGCCCCATCGTCTTGGATTATGTAACTTCTTTTCACTTCATTCTGTCAGTTGTTCGTTAGACTTCAATGCTGTTGAAAGCTGAACAGCATGAAAACAGTGCATTCATTTTCATCACAACATTTGAGGTTAGCAGTTTGAAGGGGCGCAGGACATGTCTCAAGTCATTTTTAGGTAGGACGTTTAACCTACGGGCTCAATAAGTGAGTCGTACTGTTAAATCTATCGTATTCTATAATGTGAGACGCTAACTCCAAGTTAAACTTACAGACAGCAATCTGCACAACAAATGTACATGGGTGACAAAACGACAGTACAAAACCGTTCATACACAGATCGCTTACACTTAGATCGGTTATTAAAACGTGATTATATTTTATCTAATTGTGAACACTGATATTTACAGTATGCTTACACCATGACTGTTCTCATTGATTTTATCAATGTATTCGCCGGTGATAAATATGCGCTTCTAGCCTAGTTGTTTATTTTGCCGAGTTATCCAACTTTGCAATTTCATCTGAAAAACTTCAAGGGAAAGTTAGTTAACTTTATGATCTGTTTATCCATAATTTAACATAAAATCTATTCAAGGTTGGCTGGTTAATATGAAATGCCTTTTTGAGCAAGTATTGTACAATTCTATTGTCAACGTGGCAAATGTTTGTTAGATGAATAACGTATATAATCGTTGGTAAACCACTCGTTAAAAATGTAGTATACTGCTTTAAGCAAAACCTTAATTATTTGAGGCCCCCATAATTTCCCCTTATTGTCAAGCTTACCGATTTATCGGACCATAAGCTTGAACTTTTTAGAGATGTATCGTGGTGAAAACGGAATATAATTCAGTTCTGGTCGTCATACGCGCAAAATATGCAAAACATTAATTATGCGGATGAATTTTTAAACAAATTCGTTCACCTTATTCTGTTCAACTGGACCTTACATCTCAACTAAATTGACAAATATTGTTTCGCCTCTTTCGCTCAACCACAGAGTTTTTATCATGCATTGGCACAAGGAACAGCACCGATAGGCCATACAGTTGGTTGACTTACACGGAGGTGAGCTTGATGTTCATGATTTTATTGGAGATAAGGTCAATGACAAACTGCAAGCATTTGGATCAGGTCTGTACAAGCTTGTTGGTTGGAAACCGGATTGTGATAATATTATTGCATCTTATGGACGAAATTCTACTGCAGTAAGTTGAAGTAAAAGCTTGCTTAAGTTACTAGTTACATGAATCCTGTATTTGTCTGCTGGTTGTTATCTCAACTGGTCTAACGTAGGTTTTTCCGGTCTATTTTTGTTTGCTTTCTAAAATGTCCAACTTCCCTGTCAGGGTGTTTCTTTTTTACACATAAGTATGTCGAACCATACCATATAGGTTGTTGATCATTAATAATACCCTGACTTCGACGGCCCATGCCGGTAGTCTGATGTCCGTCTCCTCTCGTGCTTCACCCTTGCTTTTTCTGAATACTTAGCTCTTACTTTTTTATTTAAATTTTTCGTTTCACTCGAATGTTTCTTCTGCAGTTTGTGTTTTCTCAGTATAAACCGTTTATATACTGCTGTCTTCAGTCATTACAGTTAGTGATCTCTGTAAAGTAAGTGCCATTAATCACTGCGGCAGGACGTCTAAAACCCCGGCTCAAACCCACACCATAATTGGATTTTACAACTCGTCCAAAAGGAGAAAAACTGATAACATAAAAGCCTGTGTATAACCGGGACATGCACCTCTGTCGTCACACCTAGATGAAAAGTACTCTTGCCGCATTCGAGTGCTATGTAGGTCTTGTATGTCCTGTAGTATATATAAGCTATTCAACAAAATTATTGGAGACGGTCACAGAGTCTCAATCATTCTCAGCTTTAAGGAGTTATTTGATGTATTTTGATGTATGTATCTGCTTACACACATTTATTTTATTACCAGACTGTTTGACGTTCTTTACTCCTAATAACCATAGTGTTCTTCAAGGTTTCGTATTATCATCGTTTTATTTCTTATGGTGTATTCTTTTCTTACCCACAGAACATTGTAATTAGTGTAGCTAATTGTTATATGACTGTTCAAATAAACTCTCAATCAGTGCCATAATATTCCATAGTCGAATGTCTGCCCAAATCTGTCGGATATATGGTCAATACACTTTATTTTGCTCAAAGTTCGTCAGATCCATTCGGTATTCGCTTTTTTAATGTTCAATGTTTCATTTCCATTTGACCGGGTCCGTTTGCTGTCATTCTTAAAATAGGATCTTTTTCTGCACTGTCTCTTGTTAAATCGAGCCACCCCGTACCAGTTTTTTCTGTCGCGTTGACACTGTTTTTTTCTGCTTTTACAAGACATGTATCTTGTTGATTTTGCCGTTTGTTGACACAATGGCAGCGATGCTGAAGAGGATGTCTGACAGTTTTAGAATTATGTATTACCTAGACAAATTTAAATTCATGAATGAACATTTGATTGAAATGTTTTACCAGGTAATTCCTCCCAAAGATTACAACGATATTCAGCTCCTATTGAGTAACTTTCCTACACTCTGTGCAGCAGTTGTGCAACTTTTTAGGAGAATCTGTTTTTAATCAAAGTTGGACAAATGGAAAATACACTGACAAACTTCGGACGAAAATGTATGCTTCAAAGTTACTTACTTCACACAGTATGAAACTTTAGACACTGGGTGTATTTATAAATCAATAAGGTTTGAAACACGACCTATCTCGTAAAATTATGCCTCATTTTACTTTATGACTTGGTAGCCTTGCTAATTCTGAATACCAATATATCCACTGGCTGAATATCCGGGGTATGAAACAAACAGTTGTTGTTGTATGCTCGTATTATTGGTTGATTGAATAGTGCTTAATAAGGCTTCAACATTTTCCCTATCGCTTTGTAGTGGCTGATAGCCCAACATGCTTGTGCTGCTTATTCGTACGTCTTCCTACCATTGTATGAGGCCTTGGACATGGGAACATTAAATCTCATCCTGAAGCAGAGTAAGTATTGATTCTGTTAGCAGAGGTCTCATTTTAATAGTACACAGATTTTCCATTTTTGATGTCAACTATTTTTTTGTATTGTTTTTTCATCACTTCTCACTGTGTTGAATGAGAAGAGTTCACTTTATGTTCTCAGTTTGCAATGATTAGGAGTTGTAGTTTTTACGGTTGATTGGATACGTGTTACTCAGACTACCCATTATGCAGTTTTTTTATGTGAACAATTCTGTGTATATTAGGCAGCGCGAAGTTCCAGATAGACAATCTTTGTACTGTTTCGAAATAAATCAGCGTTTCGGGATTTGATATCTCTCTCCTGGGTTTTTGTGTAACTAATGTGATTGGTCATGAGAATATCCGATGGTGAATTGCATATTTGTAGGCAACGATAGTGGTACCGAAATATTTGCAATTTCTTCCTGAATCTTCTTTTTCCAGTCGTTTTCTGACCGTTCATCCCAGTGCACGTACTTCAGAAAAGTCAACGCTTTTGAATTCTTCTGCCTATTAAACTCACTTATGAGAGGTTTGCGCTGGTTAAATGTTTCTTGTGATCTGACAAAACGTGCAGCAAAGTTTTCTGAAAAATAGTGATTAATAAAAATAGACTATTCCACTGTTTCAATCTGTAGAACAATTTCAGGATTTAATGATTGCACTATTCAGGCATAACTAGGAGCACGTTCAAAAGTAGGTATCTGGAGTGTATAACTTGATAAGGGAAAGTGTTCAGCAACTCGGAATAGGTTTCAACCATTTGAATCCTTAGTTTATAGGTTTCTGGCCAAACATACTAATTAAAGTAACATTTTTAGTTTCAGATTTTCAAGAATAATACGATTTACAAAAGGTGTCCACTCTGGGCTTCAGCAGTATCACCTGATGGATCTACCCACTTGTTTGAACATTTCCTTCTGAAATTCGACTATTTCGGACGGAAATTTCATAGGTCAATGTACTGTAAGCCGTCAAAAAAACAGTTACTAATACTGGAAACGTAAATAAGAGTACTGAAACAGCATATCCACGTACCTATTCGTAATTAAGGTCTGCATAGGATACCAACGAAGAATCAGTTGTTATTTGGAATTGTGCTATTGGTATCTGATTTGAAAAGGTTTAGTTTGTCATCCTGCTCGAATTCATATGATCATGACAAATTCAACTTTTTCTGAACTAGCTTTTGTATGCAGAGGAAAATAGAATTGGTATGGTTTCTCTTGAAATAATCAATGGCCCAAATGCAATTTTTGACGATTTGAACGAACCCTGTAAGATTTTACAACACAGCTTGACGACTCTGGTTACGTGCATTTTTGTGTTAAACTAACAGAATGCAGTGACCCACGAGTGAACCACATAGAAGAATGCTTACTAGTGCTCTACGTGCTTCGTTACCCACAGAGTCTGTTTTGCCCGACCTATACTGCTACCTTGTCGAGGTAGTCGGGCTTGTGTACTGTTTTGATCCGGCGGGCTATGCTGACTAGGACTCCGGTCCTTCCAG
>LUCH01001102.1:160875-174903 GCA_013368495.1 Paragonimus heterotremus
CATGACAGTCCTTAACAGAGTGGCGCCACCTGTAACTGATTGCCATATGATCCAACTGTGTCCACGGTTAGGAAGCACACAGAGATCTCCAAGTAACACAGTGCTTTTTCCTGTGTTGGAATGTGGTGCTCGAAATATGGAGACCGTGGGACGCGTACAGCTGTAGTATTCTTTCACCATTATCAGTGCGTTGTGCTCAGACACCAAATATACCTCCTAGCCGGTTCTCCTCCGGAGAAAGACGACCAAGTTGAACATTAAACTCGCCCGCTAGTATGATGATGTCTGGGTGTTTAGTTCGCCTCAGAAGGTCAACGAGGGCGTCATAGAACGCAATGTTGGTAGCATCCGAACAGCTGTCCGTCGGATCGTACGCCGATATGATGAATACACAACGTCTTTCTGATTTGCATTGACAGACTTTAACTGACGTATTTGGTCTGATAGCGCACAAACAGCTGTTTACTAGGATCCAATCGAGCAAGCATTGCTCCGTTCTGGAACTCAGTGCGATTCCCACTCTAGTTTGACCGCGAGATTCAGTTTCAGCGTCACCGGAAACCCTGAGACAGAAGCGCTTGGATTGACAGTTACCTAGAGGTGAGCTCGAATGGAAAACCGTGCTAGAGTCGTAAACTCGCGTCTCTGACACACAGCACACGTCAAGTTTCAGACTTGAGAGTGTATTAGACGGAGCAGCTTGCTGACCGACTTGTCGGAGAGTGCGGACATTAAAGGCGCCAATGTTTACCAGTTGTCTTGGCCTCAGAACAGAATTATCGCCCAAAAACACATGGAAAGCAGAAGATCTGAGAGTCAAATAGTAGGGGGAAGTTTTGCTTGATGAACAGTGTCACTGTCGGGAGAACGATAACTTCTGATACTTCCCAGTCGTTTATGCCGCGGAAGGGAACTGACTTTAGGAACCCCACCCCGAGCCTCTGACTGAAAAATCTGACCTGCGAGACAACAGGATACAAGGTTTTCTTGGAGGACTCTACCCGGAGCCAATGACTCAAGAGTCCGACTCACTTGGCCGTGAGGGACTTGCCGTATAGGATAATACGCCGGCGGTCACAGTCAACCGTTGGGCGATCGGGGTGCTATTTGTTTGGGGTACCTTTTCTAACCCCCTTCTTCCTGATACAGAAGACAGCAGCTCCGTAACTATAAAACTATTTCTGATATATGTCCATAGGATCGTGCCTCACTACTTAAACACTCCTACGCTGTCAGTTGTGCGACATACAATCCTATGTGTAACTGCTTTTTGTCTGACTGTTCCCTTTTGGCCTGCCTGTCAAGGTTGCAGCTGTCAGGACCGCAGTCTTAGTCAGCATAGCCCGCCGGATCAAAACAGTACACAAGCACGATCACCTCGTCAAGATAACAGCATACGTCAGGCGTCTGTCACACTGAGCACTCTTCGCAAATGCTGTGACCATCTGTTGTAGGTTGCGAGTTGGGCAGATGACGAAGTGGAGTAGAGAAATAAAGTTGCTCACTGTGGCAAATGTACGTCGATTTCGTCTTCCCGGCTGGTCCGTCACGACTCCGAGTGTCAGTAGCTGGAGAATTTAGGTGAGATAACGGTTGATCGGCCCCAGAGGCATGAATGTTGTCATTGCTTGCGGTGGTTTATTATCGAGGTAGTGGTAGCCGTACAGTAGCGGTCCTGTAGATGGAGCCTTACTTTTACCTATGACGTGGTTGTTCATTTGCAATGTGTTAGCATCTTGATACTGTCTCTTTGAGTATTAATATATCTCTTTTAATAGCAAAGGACCCTCTGTTCCCCTTTTTCTCTTGGTCGAGGCTTGCTCTTCCTACGTGATTATATGGTAGTTATGCTTAAACGCGATTGTTTGATCTCTGTTTCAACTTAAGTTTATAGTGTACTGCAAAAACTAATTGCCACCGTTTGTTGCCATTTTTGTGAATATGACGATGCCATAGGATAGGCACTCAACTACAAGTCTCTGATGTGGATTCCAGTCCTTTGCTATGACTTCTTTCTTGTTTTGGGCAACCTGATGAAATACAGCTTGTATACTGCATGGCTCCAAGCACCTTACGGTCTTCGTGTTAGAAACAGGATCTAAGCTTACATGAAGTGAAATTTCGTATAACCAGATACTTGGTTGTGGTTTGTGTCAACTGTTTAACCGAATGAATGTCTTTTGACGAATTGCAGCCTCCTAACCCGGATGATTTGGCAATGGTTTGCTATACGAGCGGAAATACAGGTAAATATCTTGTGTTAATGTTTAGTTGAAGACGAGAAGTTCGTGCTCCCCGCAAAAAGTTTACGTGTCTCGCTCCGATCGTGCGTGTTGTGACTGTTATAAATGAAATGTTGAGATCAGTTGCCTTCCGTTTTGAACTGTTACTGCGTCAGATTTCCGGTTTGTTTTTGTTTTCTATGGCATATTCATAAGTGTTAATGTGCATATTCTGATGTTGAACTGTGAAGTAGGCTGCCTATCATCACTGTAAAGTTGTGAAACATGCCGACTATGTTGTACCCTGAAATTAAGGTTGTTTCGATCATTTGCCAGAATCGACGACCACTTTAGTCACGGGTTGGGCCGTGAATTGGTGTTTTGTTTACTAAGAATGTTTCTACTACTGACATTTCATGGAGTAGTTTATAGATTATCTTAATTAAAAACACTAAGCCCTCTTGATCCGGTTCATCAGTAACGACAGACACGTCGCGAAATGTTAACATTTCGTTTACTGTCTTCAGTCACGAACGTAAAACATTGGGATATATAGGACATGTGGACAGCAACAACAATAGAAACAATCAACGACTGGGTTTACAAAAAAAAGGACTGTTATCAGTTCCAGGGCAGACAAACTGCGTGAGTCAACAGTTTATGCACACAAAGGATCGGACGGCGATTGATTAGTATAGCTTCGGAGAAGGCAAGCCACTTCAGATTCCGATTACTCAACAACAATTGAAACGAACTGGCGGGGTCAACAGCGTGACTGGTGAAGACTGCCGTGAGTACGGTCCCTAGGAAGCGGGTTTTTCGAACCTTCCTTTCAAAGGCGACCATTTCACAACTGATCCGGAATCCGAAGTTGCTTGCCTTCTCCGAAGCTATACTAATCAATCGCCGTCCGATCCTGTGTGTGCATAAACTGTTGACTCACGCAGTTTGTCTGCCCTGGAACTGATAACAGTCCTTGTTTTGTGTAAACTCAGTCGTTGATTGTTTCTATTGTTGTTGCTGTCCACGTGTCCTATATATTCCAGTTATGTCAATTTAACTTTTCTCCACGGTGCACTGACTTTTGAACGATAGGAATGTAACCGACGTTTCTCACTGGTTACTTTTCAAGACAAATAATTATTTTAACAACCAACGGCTGTTCCGTTTTAGTGGTTGGTTCTAACTAAGCTTTGATGATACAATGTTTTATCAAAGTTTCGCATGGTTTTATCTTGTCTTGTTATGCATTTGAATAGTGATACCTTAACGGATCTCTGCTGTACCAACTGCCTTTCAGGAATTCCGAAAGGCGTGAAGGTCACTCATCAACAAATGATAGATTCAGTTAAAGCTGCAATCATTCTTCTTAATTCGAAGGTGAGCATGTTTACTGGTTTGCATGCATACACTCGCCACCGCTGCGTTGAAAGTAGGTTGTTCGTGATGATAATGTTCTCGGACTACGATGATAACTTTGATTCAACACTGTTGAAAGTTTTGCTTTTTTGAAGAACGCCTGGTTGTATATGTAGTTTCACGTTAGACATCACCAACAGTTGATCGCAGGTGCCACATTCTCAGAGACTTTGCAGTCAGTTCCTTTCGAAAAGAAGCACTAGACTCGAGTTTCGTTCTCATTAGTGCAGCTCGTCAGTAGTGCATATCCTTGCCACTACCGGGGCTAAAACTCCGGTCAACCGTGTTAACCAGCAGGTTTAATGAGATCGGAGATTCCGAACTGTCTAGGAATTCGTAATCGCGGGGTTATCGATTGGAGTTAACAGATAATAGCTGTGTCTTCTATCGAGACGATCGGGCAGTTTGATCATTACTCACAAGCGTAAGTGGTTGAGTGTTCACATACGATGATAATTCGGTCGTGCCTAATGTGAGGTCAATGGCGTAGTGGTCAACATGGTGCCGGCAGTGGCAAGGATATGCACTACTGACGAGTTGCTCTAATAAGAATGAAACTCGAGTCTAATGCTACTTTTCGAAAGGGGCCGACTGGAAAGTCTATGGGAATGCGTCAGCTGCGATCGATTGGGGGTAATGTTCAACTTGAAATTAACCAAATCCCCTACTACTCATCAGTACTCTAACATACATAATTGATGTATGGTTTATACAGATTTCAATCTATAATGACACCTGATTTTGGTCTCACTTTGAGAAATTAAATCCTCATCTGACAACTCGTATATGCTACTGTTTGCGACTACACCAAATCGTGCGTCATTTGTCTGTTCTAGTGGGAGATCAGATGAGTAAATGAAGTGTTGCGATAACAAGTATTAAGTCCCATAAAATCACCAATACTTGCGCTTGATTCCATATTATCCCTGATAACTTGTCTACCTAGAGCTAGCATTAGCTTTACATCTTGATAACTGACGATGATTTCTCAACAATATGAACCTGATATCCATAGATCAACTCCCTTATATTTAAGTTGTAGATTAGCCACCTGTCCACCTCTTAGTTTTAAACTCAAGTCGTCTGAGTCGATAGTGAATGGTTTACAATGTGCCATTTGTTTCCCTCCCCCCAAAAGCACATCAACGCATTGTGAGTCAACGATCCAATAAGTGATTACACATCGAGCAAATCCTGGCCTCGAATTATCAAGTAGCTTCAATTATCCTAACTGCATTTAATGTTGTTGGTCTCTGACTAAGTCTGAAATCCACTAAGTATATCTAACTTGGGCTTTGTTGGGTGGTCGTCAGTGGTTTCCAACGGAGCGTCATGACTAGACTTCAAATATAAATCACGAAATATTAACGTATATGCCGCTCTCTACCGTCAAACTGTACATTCACGGGCCACTTGCTTGTGTTGGACGTAAAAGTGAGGAACAACCTGACGGACGTCAGAGCCACAGTCGCCTATGAATGAGGTCAAGACTACACATTAATTTCAAGCGATTATTAGCTTGTAAGTATTCTCACACTGAACTCAGAATTCACTCGTTTGATATTGACCGATAAAACATTTCGTACTGTCTGAAGACATGTGCATATGTGGCTTGATTGCGAATAAACGAACAACATTGAACAAAGATGTAAATACGTTCTAATTTCACACCTGGCTATGACAAGGATACGCACTACTGACCAGCTTTAACAAGAACCAGACTTGTGCCTAGTATTAAATTCTAAAGAAGCTGGCTGACGATTTAATCCGATTACAGAAGCTACGATGGGTTGTAAATAGTTTTCAGTGTATGTAAACTAAAACCCATTACTTCTTGTCAATAATCAAAATACCGCTTAGTAGGTTTAATGAATTTTATTATTTCTGTTCGAAGAGAAATCCCATTGGATGGATTAGTGATTAGAGCTTTCAGAAGTTGGTTAGGCATTCCAAGCGTCATTCCCAAGCGAGTATGGCTGTACGTCTACATACGATATTTCGGTCGTGTCTGATATAATGTCGGGAACGGTCAACATGATTACTTTATAAAAGCATGACGGGAGTTTATATGCCGACCTGGCGAGCTCTAGCAACAGGGACGCTTGTGCTTACTTTGGGACGAGTTGATTGGTTAGTCTGTAGGATTGCGAAAGCTATGCCAATTCCAAGTAATGTTCATGTCATAATTACCACATAAAAACAACGTAAACATTGGACATCCGGAATTAGTTGACACTATTTTCTGACCGTACCCAATTGAGCTTATCGCCATTTACCGTCGCAACAACAACGTCGTTACAAGTTGGCTATGAAAACCGAGGAATGTGTAAACGTGCTTGGCCTGATAGTGCCTCAGCGAAATCCACGGTGCCTCTCCAGTTTCCCTGAATAAAGCACAGAGTGCACCAGATGGGTTGAGTGTGCCCAGAAGAGTTGGTTTGGCTTTTTTTGACTGTAACCTTGATACTGGGATGCATCAAGTTAATAGAATCAAATAATCAGCGCAGACTGTTGACAATGCATATTGTGTCCATTTATTGTCTGTTTCAAGCTATCTTTTCAACGTGCCTTATGTTACTTCCTATACACCTGTCATAATGTCATCGTCTAGAGCAGATCTATAATGACTCCATCAATTTAATGTTTAATATATTCATCTAAGTGAGCAAATGTAATCTAACTTGTCGTACACAAATCAGTGTGACAGATAGTAAGAAGAAATTCTAAACCGGCTTAACTATAATTCTAAAGGATGTGCAAATGTGTGTCACATTTTTTCACGGAGAGAACAAAGTTGAATATTTCTCGGGTTGTTTGCTTTTCATGTTAACTCTGTTTGGCTGTCGGCTTAGATTAGCTTCAAGTTTTCTGAATACTTCTTGCGGGAAACACAAACGTGAAAACTACTGGACGATGGGAAAATAAACCGAATTGAGTAGTCAGTATACAAAGTATTCCCTGAACACGAACGTAAACAGTCAGTCATCTTAATAAACGTCTTAAGTAAGCACCTGTCTACATTATGAGGCGTTTATCCTTTCCGGTTACCAATTTGTTTCTTCATATCTTATTTCTAAGTTTTTTATCATATGTCACCATTGTCAAAAAATACAAACACGCATTTTTGATATGCTTTTTTACCTCTTCATTTTCAAAAGATTATCAATCAAGAAGTTGTACATTTGAGCTGTTTACCCTTGGCACTTATGCTGGAGCAACTGATTACAGTGAGTTGATTAACCATGTTTATGTCTCATTGAAATCAACTTAAATCTGTTTAAGTCAGTTCTGTGTTTTGGTTTTAGTTACAACTAAGTTGCTTACCTGTTTCTCCGCCTATGAAACAATGCATTTAAAAAATATTTTTTTACTTTAACTAAATTCTAACCAACTAACGTGTTTGTCTGCTTCTTTGCAACATATGCTCTGTTTGCTGAACTGTGGATCTTTATCAAAGCTCGGAAATCGTCGTCATTGCATGTATGCTCCAACAAAACATCAGTGAAATGAACTCACTCGTAACTGGTATCTATCAATACTTTTGGTGGATAATGAACTTATTATTGTAATGAGGTGATTTTATCGATTTGGGGAGGTTGAACCGCAAATTCTTCGTTCCATTCAAGGCACATTTGACACAGGAAAAATGTAGACTGCAAGAGCCGCACACGTTGCACATCTGCCCGAAACGCGATGTGAGAATGCAATTGATAAAGGGATTGAGAATAACACAACGTTACGAGCAAGTTTTAATACTATATGTTTCAAGTACGTCAGGTAGCCTTCCTCAGAATTGTCGTGATCGAAACTTTCGAAACGTGATGTGTGAAACGTAAAATATTACTAATTGCTCGTAACGTTGTGTTATTCTCAATCCACCTATCAATAACATGTTAAACATGACACCTAAACTGTTTGACTTCATTCGTACTAAGTTTGGTGCGGATATCCTCCAACTAAGAATGCTATTGTTCAGTATGCTGTTGTGGCACGTTATCAGGAGAACGAATAGTTCTTCCGATACGCCAGATTTATTAGGGAAGCAGACAATAGAAAGGTTATATCTTTCATGTAGTTCACAATACGACTGTAACAGTGCTACTGGACGCTTACTTTTTCAACAATCTTCACTCAGTCGGAACAATGCCAATCTTAGAGTAGATGACTATATACTCAGAGATATCGTTGTCATTGCCCACTAAATACAATTGCTGAGTTAAAAAGTTTAGCACTGTAATTTACAGCCCATTCGAGGCACATGTGCTGAACAAAATTAGAACGTAATACAACGAATGTACCCAAATCACAGCCCACGAAAACAACTGTTATACTCTGGAACCCTTGAGTGAGACTACAGAAAAAAAGAAACCGTCTGTAAAATCATAAAAGGTAGTGACAACTTGCTACCCAACCTCAGGCTAGCTGGCAAACATCTGCTTTGTTGGATTAAATCTTGTTGTTGAGTTGTATAGAATATCTCTTGTATGCTCTGTCGCCATAATGGTTTCCTACTGAGCCAACGAAATATAAATTATCCAGTTTTAAGCAGATGAAAAATGAGTGAATAACCGTTACTATTACAACTTCTCGTGACCGGCGTAATTGTCGTACTGGATGCCAAGGACCAGTGTTGATGCACTTTTCGATTAAAAGGAAAAAGTAATCCAAAGTACATGCAAGGTCTTAACTGATACAGAGCATAAAGTATGGACATAAGGTGTGTAATGTATATCAAGAGTTTGTATGCTGAATAAACGTAGAAGGATGCGTGCAGTGATCGATCGAATTAGGGTTGTCTTTTTGTAGATAAGACCAATATAAAGGCTGCCGAATACATTGTACGCAATTGTGGGGATGGTATAACCTTTGGAAAGGTAATTAAAACAAAAAAAGGTGGTATCATCAAGGTAAAAAATTTCCCTGTCAAATATGCGCCGGTCGGCTGAACTTGATGGTAGCTAGTGCAGTGTTGCTTACTCCCCCGACTTGTACGAGATCGGGCTCGAGTCAGGAGAGTTAAAGCCTACCGAAACTTGTAGATGGACACGTGATGCTTATCTGACCACCCAGCCAAATAATTCTAGCGGTAGCCAAGGTGAACCGAGCATACGAGCGGGCGCGTTTGTACATTGAGATACCTCTTTCTATTGATTGACTTTTTCACGCATTCAATCAGTTGCCTACCAAGTATTTTTGTCCATTTAAACTCACTCTCATACCTTATTGTCAGACATTCAGTTTTGCTAGAAGACAAAATCATTGGGATTAGAGAGTATGTGAAGTTATGGATGCAGCAATATACTCTCACCTGCGAGGTCTGATATTAATCATGTCTGAACGTCGTTACTATAGTAGGTTACCACATATTCCCTTTTGTGAAGTGCACTTGATCAGCTCGATTTTTATTTTTTACTGTTCTTTCCAAAAAACTAGGCTTGCTATTAATCAACGGTTACATTATTTTATCTGAAAATCATTCTGCCCAATGTAGCGGACAAGATCGTTCTCAGTGATTCATCATCAGGCTAAATACGTCACAGTTTATATCACAATTTTACAGGGGAATCTTTAAAGGCGTAATTGGAACCTATGTTCGCAGCAACTGAAGTCCACACCAATGAATCCCTGTTATCGGTACTTGCGCTGTAGTGCGGTCTCAAAATAATTCTTTACGAGAGAACATCTGTAAGAGTTGGAAAACTTGACAAGAAATGACATTTTAATTTCTCGTTTACCTTCTCAATTATGTCCCTGCAAAATTGTGTTCTAAACTGTGATGTATTTAGCCTGACTTGTTTGCTTGTTTGCTACGCTCTACTTTCCATGACCACACCAGAAATGTCTACACAACCATTTCATTGTTATCAGTCTCATTTTCGAATAATTCTGCTTTTTGTTTAGTGCATTATATTTCTGAAAGGTGGAAAGGTCGCATTTCTCACCGGAGATTCGGAAACTATTTCAGTTGATGCAAAAGCTGTGAGACCAACCATCATGCTGTTTTCTCCAGGACAACTAACAAGGTTTTATGTGGACTATTACAAAAAAATTCCCAACACGCCTTGCTTACAAAACCTGCTTCATAACTCTATAACTCATATAAATAACGAGCAAGCAAGGTGAGTTTAGTTAGTTTGGAATCAGTTTTATAAATGACTGATACACTCGTTTCGTTACATTGTACTTAATAACGTGATTTTCGTATGCATCATTTACTTTGCCTCATTAGAGATTGCAACGCAGCGTTTAATGTCATAACCTGAAAATAGTATTTTGAATAGATCTGAACTTATCTGTTTACGAGTTGGGTGGAAAAATTTTATCCTCCGTGTTGTGTTTACTCCGGTAGTATACATACTACTTAATGTGTGACAGTCTTTTCACCGTGAGCACGTTGTTACCAACTGGTGTGTTTCTACTCGGCATAAAGCGGAAATGGTTAATGAAGAAGATTTGTTGATATTAAGTAGTAATATTCTGACTCCAAAAGACGCTTGTCATGTGGAGTTATTTATTGTAGGAAATCCTGTTCCCCATATGTGTAAACATATGACAAGGAACGCGTGCGCCCGTTTGCCTGGTTGACGTGCATCTATACACACTGGGCAACGGTACATTGTCGTTTACCTTGGTGATGCGGCCCCCATAGTAAGTACACAGTGTTCCGATAGTTGCTTTCCCGGTGTTAAGACCTGCCCTTCAGTTTCCGAATGTATGCACCATACTACTCACAAATGAGGAGTCCCGGTGTGCAACGTAGGGATTGCAAGGTGAGGTATATCTCATTTTCTTTATACAGTTCTGGAGTCTGCGAAAGAAGAACACATCTACCGACACGACATCCTGGATCGATCTGGATTATTTTCCTGCTAGACTTCACCGGCATCACCGTTGAAACTACTCCAGCTTGGACATCTTTTCCTAACCGACATTCCTTCTCGTCAGCTTCGCAAAGAACAGATAATGCTAGCATCTGTTCGTTGTCGCTTCATACATGATTAAGCCCCGTAATACTACAGTACAACTTACATCATTTGCACCTTGCATCATTGTAAGTTGTTGATCAATTTGTTCGGCGTTAATGTATCTCTGTTAGGTGACACATTCAAATTCACCCTTTCTGTTAGCATGTAGTGAATGTGCAGGTGCACATCAAGGGCTACGCAATTGCTGCCCATACACCATCCAGAAGCAAACATTTGCGCAAAGTTTACAAACGCCACGGCATTCTCATGAAAACTAGACGGTGAAGCTGTAGGCGTTCCAAACTAGAATGTGCCAAATGTACTGATTGTGTTGCCATTTTTGGTTAAACCAAAATAAGTCGCTGTTATCAAATTGTTTCTCGCAGAAATTGAGTTATTAATGACTATCCAGAAATGGGCTCCAAAACTGAAGAAAAGATCCGGAGATGGCACGGTAATGCAAACATGTTGGTACTGTATCACTTAGCGTATACTATAAAGGCAGTAATTAATCTTCGGATAGTGAGCGAGAAACTTCATTATTTTCTTCACACACTAACTGACGATCAGCCACATTCATTTGTAAGCAATGTTAACACCACTCGATCGCTTCGAATGCTGACACAGTAATTGTCCTGTTAAGTCTCATTGACGACCTCACTATCAAAACTCATGTTGAAGTTGAAAACATGAAAAACATTAAATTGGTTTGACAGTCTTTGACGTCTGCGTACGATAATTCAGTGGTGTCTAATTTGACGCCAGTGGTGCAGAGTTTCATTTTAACCATAGGTTACCTCTACTCATACTTTATTTCTACAAAACAGAATATAATTTTTCAACTTGATAACCACTACAAACGGAAAACAAGACAAAATCTCCACAAACCATATGTAATGAACAATTAGTGACCAGTTATTACCAGAAGAGAATGACTACGCCATAAAAGTACCGAAGTGTAATGCGTTAGGCTGTGCTAACCTCAAAGTATATTTGTTTATATAGTTACATTTAAACTGATACTTACATCCCTTAGGGATGGATGAACTATTCATTGAAATTCTACTGCTGAAAATCCGAAGTTCCTTGCAGTGTGTTTAAGCATTTTATATTGGCCTGTGCTGTTTCGTTTGTCTTCAGAGGAACATTTAAGTATACTACTGTGTCATCCCACTTGTTTTTCCGAAAATTCCGAGCTAACTTTGGTGGCAGTGTGGAAGCTGTTATTAGTAGCGGAGCACCATTGGACGCCCAACTTGTTCCGCTTATCCGTGCTGTTTTTTGCTGCCCGGTGAGTGACTGACTGTTTTGTTTGTATTTGAAACATAAATTATGCTGATTACCCCGTATACTATGCAACTATGGCGAAAACTTACATTCAATGCACAAGTTTATGTGAAATCGGCTTACTTGCATAGGCTTATTCAGGACAATAATGTCATCTGAAAATAGGGAACTGGTTTATGTACATAAACACAAGAATAGTTTTTTGTTGTTGTGATAGCAATAGGGCATCCGCCGGTGAAAAACGACACCCTCCTCGGAACATTTTTTTTACTAACTTTTCGGATGGTCAATATGTCGGTCTGTATTTGCACTAACACAACAGAATCCGATTTGAAAGATTGCCTAGAATGCGCATCCTCCCTATTAACAATCAGTGATTGACACTACTCTTCATTGATCATTTTCAAATAATTTGCAGTCATTTTTTAATTTTACGGAAAACCACGAATTGTTCACGTTAGTTTACAACACTGTATGTGTGAAGATGACTTGTGATGTGCATAGAACCTACAAATATGTTGTTGTGTTTTAAACAAAGATGGTTGACGGAACGAACAACAAAGTGGCAGTATGTGCTAATCTGAGGAAGTTACAAAATATTGTATGATTTTAGTGGTACCTATCAAGTGTATGCATACTGCTTGTCGTACGATCAGTCAACGGCGATCAGCTGTGAGCCATCTGACCGAAAATGTGGTTGTTTGGGTACGGAACCACAAGGTTGGTATTTATTTGCATACATCCTGGCATATTCCTAAGTGCGTTTTTCACAATGCAGCACTCTAGAGATTAGTATAACCGGAAAGACGCCCTCATTACATAAGGTTCACTTAATCCGAAGCAAAATCATATGAGAACGTGAATTCTGAATTGCGCAGTTAAGAAAATTCAATTATTGTAATTTCTTTTTCTGCTTTGTTCTCGATGCAGGTTGTTCAAATATACGGTACTACAGAGACCATGGGACTAGTGAGCGACATAATAAGCCCGGAAGTTACTTCACACAATGCGATTGCTAGCGGGATTCAAGTCAAGTTGAGTGATCGACCTGAGTTAGGTCTGTTGGTCACCCGGGAGAAGATTGGAGAGGTAAGGTGACTGGTGCGAGTACGAAACAGGCTCGGCAACTACGGCTACATATCACTTAGTCACGTGGTAATGAAACTTCAATGAGATGCGTCAAACATCAGGAATAGTATCTGTTTATACGCATTGTCATCCAACTAATACAAGGATCATTTGATTGCCCTATATGATGATAAATATTAAAAATATAGTAACGATAACAACCACTTTGTGCAAAACTTATTTGCTAACATTAGTTTTGATGTATATCACCGTAGACCAAGGTGGCTTACTAAAGCTATATCGCTACTGATGCTCGGGTCTGGTTTTGGTCTCTGCCCAGTTCGGATATAAATAATATAAAATGACCGACTTTGGTTAATTTGCTGGAGCGTTTACACACACTTCAAATGTCAGTTTGTTGCCTACTGGAAAATCGTGGAATTTAAGGATTTGTTGATGTGACTGATATGGGTAAAAGCCTTACACAGCTTTTGACCTTGCCAAATTCCTAAAACCTGAACTTCCGTTTTACCTCATTGCTGTTTTGATTAGTGGCTTCAAATGGAGCTTACGTTGTAAACCACATTTTTTGTCGATTTTATGCCCCATCACTTTCTTGTTAACCTTGAAACCGTGGATTCTGAGAAAATGTTCAGCGAACGAAGACATCACTGAACTAGATTTACTAGTATTCACAAAACACAAGATTTACATCCAAAACCTCTCTATTGTAATTCGTGTATTATATATAAATTATATATAAATTAGCCCACGTGAACAACAGTAAATTATCCTGTGTTAGTCAGAGGAACGAATGAGTGAGACACTCCTTGAAATTTAGATAAGACCCAACTGTGAAAAGTCAGGGCTTCGGTTGGATTCGAACCAGTGACAGAAACACCATGCCTCTACGCGGCAAGCGCTCTACCAGCTGAGCTACGAAGCCACGCCGGGAGCTCGGAAATTTCACATTTGGACTCGGTTACCCACCCGTCCGACTGTCTCAACAGTGGCGTTGGTGGATTCCAGCGTGAACTGTTTTGGAGAAATCCTGCCGGGGCAGTCGA
>LUCH01001103.1:11311-53662 GCA_013368495.1 Paragonimus heterotremus
AATAAACGAATCCTCAGGCCAAGCGTCTTTTGCGGTCACAACAAAGGGAGGGCTATTGCGGGATTAGATTGGTACACCACACTTGCTGGGTAACTTTTAGAGCTCATGCATACGACATGGTCTGTGGAAAAATAGTCGATTAGCGTCTGGCAATCAGCGGAGAGGTCAGATAGTATATCGAGTTTAATTGTAAACGACCGACAACTAGAGAAGTTTGTTGGCTTCAAAAAAAAACTGAAATGACTGAATCAAAGCCGTGAAGCAAAACTGGTCAACCAGAATTCAAAATTTTCGCAATCAAATGACAATTACTAATCCCAATATTGCTTATTTTCTATAATTATGGTGTGGTAATTTTCAATTAATTTCAGACTGCTTTATGCCAATTAGCCTCACGTTCTTTTTATTTTGTTGACACTTTCACCAGCCACTCGGAAGTCAGCCGTTGTTATCTACTCTTGGACGGTGGATAAGAATTCTCTGATAGTAATGAAGGACCACTGAAATATAATCAAGATCCTGCCTGGTTACCCCGCCTTACAAATAACACAAGGTAATTAAAGAAAAAGGTGTAAAATGACAGGTGCATTTGGCATCTGACCTAAGGTGGATTTGACATGAAAATCGCTTATTTTTGTACACTAAAGCGGTGAATTTTAAGGCGGTGTGAATGCAGTAGATTATATCGGAATATGAAGGTTACGTGTATGTTAAAAGATGATGGAGACGATCCAGATGTGACTACACCATCTTCTTACACGTAAAGGCAATCACCCTCTTCGCAGCGTTGCTCTCAGGTGGATATTGATGAAAGCCGTTATTGCACGAACATGTACAAGCACGCTTGAACGGCCTTTCGGTGAAGACTTCTTCCGGTGCTGTTCAGAATACTTCGTGCTGTCCAGGTAGGCATATTAGTATCATTACTGGACGTGAGTACCACATGCAGTATCTGCCTTTGATTCGATCAACACTGGATATATGCATAAACTGCAATAAGTCTGCGGGACCCACTGATGTTCGGTAATCAGCGTGATTAGATAGTACCTGTTTTACTGTTCACCCTAACCTGATACCTAACTTCGGAAGCTAGTGAACAGTGATGATTAAGTGAATGATGCATCTTCCAGAAGGCGAGAAAATGGAATAATCATAAGGAAAGTTTTTCTCCTTTCTATCGGTGGCGTGAGTACGACAATTTTACGAGCCGTAATCCGAAGAAGGGGGAACCCGTTCGTGTGAAAAAACTGATAGGTAAACATCATTTCCACAAAATAAGTTCCAAGCTAAAAAGACATAATCCGTTGAATGTTCACTGAGAACGTGGAGAAGGACGCTGTATTAGTTCTGAGTCCAAATATGTGTTTAAATATCAGTCCGAAGAAGGGTACTCCTAAGATTGTATGACAAACATCGACCAACCGGTAGTTTATTTAGCGGTGCCTGTTTGTCCAGAAGTTCATCTGTAAAGATTTTTCTATACAATGACTCCTTAGTAAATTAAATAGTATAAGCGTTTACAAAAATGGTTTCTGAGTGAAATGAACAGGGGGTTCTTGTTGTTGAATGCTATCCTTCTCACCGGTGAAACAGTAGTCTATTATAAGGATAAAGTAAAGTAGCGAAATCAATCGTAGTGCGTACGTTGTATGCGTTGTAATGGAATTGGACTAAGGCTTTAATTGCACCGCACTAAACTTATTGGACCTTTTATAAAGAATTATTAACGCTGCAAGGTACACATAACATTTATCAGGATTTCTGTATTAATATTTTTAAACATTATAACCTGAAAAACGAAGAGCAGAATACTTTAGGCCAGATGGGACATCTTCCTACTATGCGCGATGTGTACGCGAATGGCAGCATATCGCACATACGCAAGGGTGGGCGGTTTCGTTGAACCTTTTCAACTTCCATCGACATCTCAATTTTTTGTACAGAACTGAACATCACCTACAGTTGACCGCAACTGTCCCATTCCCATACACTTTCCAGCCGGCCCCTTTCGAACAGCAGAAGTACTAGACCCGAGTTTCGCTCTCATCAAGGCTCGTCAGCAGTGTACATCCTTTCCACGGCCGAAACTAGAACTCAGACCACGCTTTCATGAGGTAACCGTGTTTACCACTGCGCCATTAACCTCACATTAGACACGACCGAATTATCATATGTGAACGCACAACCACTTTCGCTTGTGAGTAATGATCATGTTGCCCGATCGTCTCGACAGGTGACACAGTTATTGTCTGTTAACTCCAATCGATGACCGCTCGACTAGGACTTCATTCCAAGTTGAAATCACAAAATTCAATGATTTGTTGAACGGTATTTGACTAATGATGAGTAGCAGAGAATCGTGCTTTTCGCGTATAAAATAAACTTCACACATAGTTGGACTCAGGTGTCAATTTCCCGTAGACCTGTGGCTGATGTTCAATTTATATGAGAAAATCAAAACCACCTACTATTCATCAGTTATCTTCTATTGTGATTTGTTCGGGTTTTTCGAACAACTGGTTTATCAACCCAACCTGGAACGTAAAACGACTCTGACAGAATATTCCCACTGAGTAAGCCAGAAATGACAGAAAAGCAACTGTAGTAACACTGGTGAACGGGATGTTAGGCATTAGCTATGACGTTTAATTACCATACTGTCATGTGCACATCCAATTTAAAAACCCAGCAATTTGAGTTCCTTCATAGTTTCTCCAACTCCTTCTGCTTGGTAAGGTTATGCTTATTGCACTAGTTGTTCACAGGTTTAAACTGAAGCTTATTTTCGAAAGGATGTGAACGTTGTGTGTTGAACTGTCTTTTGTTGTATCTTTTAGCCTTAAGCAAAACCTTCGGCCAGACCAAGCGAGCCTGCTACATAGATGAGCTCAATATAAGACAGGCATACATAGTTATTCGATATTCACGAAATTACGAGGACTTGTGTACCATATGAACTCTGCTTTTTAGTTAAATCGTGGGACCTGACTTATTTACTAGCGAATGTGATTGAGCATTTATAATTTAACATTTTCGTTGATACACCTCAGACAAACAAAACTCAGGCACAAAAATGCCCGGATGCTGGCCAAAGGAAGAGCTCAAACATCCGATTATCGGTCATAAAATTAGTAACACGGATACCGCTTATTATTTTGAAAAAGAACACAATAGATGTAAACATTTTATGACGTCTGCAAAAATGTGGTTTACTTTTTGGATGTGAAAGAATGGATTCGGTCCAGAAAATGGGACCTGATTTGAGAAAACAATGCTTATCATTCTTCAATGTTGCAGTAGCAGAACTTGACTTCGTTCTACAGGAATCAAGCTGACAAAACAACAGAGATCAAATGCACTTCACTGTACACTTGTTTGCACGATTTTTCTGAATTACCAATCTGAAACACAACGCTCAAAATTTCCAACTCATTCACACATTTTGTCACTTTATTCTCATGTCTTATCAGCTAGTTCGCTAACAGTGCAAACACTCCGTTCTAGAAGGCATATACTTCTACTCCTGTTTCTAGATTCTGTTCTGTGCAGTTCAAGCTGCACTCGTTGAAAAATAAAAATTCGTGGCACAATCTTCTAAAATAATGATGAAACGGACGGAATAAAAGTAATCCCGAACAAAGTGATCACATTTCAGTTCACAATGTTCGCCAACATGTCAATTCTATGCCCCAAATGTTAGTCCTAGGTGAACGATGGGACAGACACATTCTGATCAAATAGACCGTGTAGCAGTTCGTTTTAATTTATATGAATCACTCTCACTGTTGTTCGAAGTATAGATAAACACAGTATTCATAAACTTTATTCGGTACAGATCTCACTATGCATATATGAAACCAGTGGGTATTTGGAATAGCACAGAAAGGCTGTGAAGGCGCATGCATCTTCCACGTTTTTGTTTTACCCAGATTGGTAGAATGTTTACGAAATTTGGTACCACTCTGTATCTAGTTTGGTAAATTAGTGCAGTGAAGATGAGCGATCGTATTATACTACTCATATCGCGGCTATTCAGTAGCAGGTGCAGAGCATATATTTTGACATCGTACAAGCCACAGGAAGAACGCAGGAAGGATCATCAAAGTGCAGCATCGCTCATAATGGCCCTTGCTACTTAGAGGGACTGAGCATTGACATCTGTGGCAGCCGAGACGGTCTGAGACCGAATACCGCGTGCAAATGAATGGTTTTGTATCTAATTTTCTTTACATGCTTAACGCATGTATTGCGTTTTCGAGTAAACAACCGTTGTACCATCCGCGTTCTTGGATCACAAAATCAGTTTATTAGTTTAGTCATCCAGCGGTGATTGTGATCTCGACTTAGCAGTGAACAGTACAGTCATTAGTCGTACTTGTATCTTCTGTTTATCAGTGACTCAAACCTCCTGTTCTGCACTGGTCTCTCATTCTTATAAAGCGACATTTGTTATGCTATAAACTCTGCTAACTTACACACTAAATACTCTATGATAGTTTGTTTGAAAAAATATGGAGCTTAACGTCAACAACACGAACATTAGGTTTGTGTGAGCTGTAAAACTGACCTAAATTTACTTTTCATCCTCATCAACTTATTGTTTTACCTCGTTTTCCGTATTTTTCTGGATCAACGAAATTGTGTGCTTCAGATGCCAGTTAATTTCATGATCGTGCATTGATGTTAATTGACTTGTCAAATTTATGTACAACAATAAATGTGATGTTACAAGTAATGATAAATAACTTCCAAGCCCATATTTAGGGTTGATCATTGAGAAACTAACATTGAGGCTCACCTCCGACAACGGAGTAGCTAGCCTCAGCACACACACACTTGCACAAACCACCACACACTCTAGATAGAGGTCTACAACAAACCTTATAGAATGTTATGACTTATCACTCTCTGGACTCAGTTGACTGGTGATGGGGGAGTGCCCAACTTGCAAACAAATCGATTCTCCATACTCGTTGATGACAGTTGGCATATGTTTAGATGATTATCTACGCATTTTGTGCAGCAAAATTTCGTAAACAGCGGATTCATCTGCATTTGTGTTCAAAAGGTTTGGGAACAGAAATTCTTATTGTCCAGAGAGCATTTTCTTCGGAAATGGGAAAAATCCTGAGAAGAACTTCGAAAGGATGGTATAGTGAGAAACTGAATGCGAATATTTCTTGACTAACAAATGATTGGTTGCTACTGTACCCAGTGGTCAGGCGAGATTGTTACGGTTATAATGTGGTGATATGACAGGAGGGAGGTTGAATAATGAGGATCAAAATTCTAGCTCTAGTCATAAACAATATCATATAGGAAAGAAACAAGAACCCAGCAATGCTATTCACGATATACGTGAAGATTTCCTGAGAAAGTTGGCGGAGTGAAAACACACAGAAACATCTCAAGATAGCTGTACAAATCGGTGTTTTTATGAATAGGTACAGGTAAGTTGGGAGGTATATGATCTTTTCGCAGAAACACTTCAGCTGATCCTGTTGATCTTGTTACATTGATTACGGTGAGTAGTTATGTTTCGTTTTAAACTGTTGTTAAACGGAAATCGCGATCAAAATGTGGACAGTCCACGAAAACGCGATTAGTTCAAACATTAATGAAACATGTCATCAAAAAGTCGGGGAGTGCAACTTCAAACATTGAGTAAGGTGAGAAGATTGCAAAATAAATGGAGCTTCCGGAGAATGAAGCTGCAGAATGTTGAAGTTAACTTTGAACCCAAGAGAAAACTCTCGTTCTCAGTCTACAGCATAGTAAAGTGGATATAGATTGGCGAAAGTGTGTATAAACTACAGAAGTAAACCTGGAAAATAGTCTGTTAAAAACAATAAATTCAAGATTGTCAATTCCGAACATGGTGGGAGTGCAAGACTGTTAGACATATGTGATTGAACACAAACGAGGGGTTTTCGAATTGGACCGCTATCGGTTCATCAGTATGTACTGTATTTTCTGACTGGATGACACAACAGTCGAACACCATCCTAAATGCGTGAAAATACCCCGTGAAAGAAGATCGAGCAGCGTTGGATTTTCATTGAGTAACGTTTTGGAATGTGGCTTGTAATGCGAGTCACAAACGTTATCACGGATGATACGATAAGCATAAACACACTGAAACTGATAAGTAAGCAACTTGAGTTGTTTATCAATGTGTACTGGGATCCGAGTAATTCGAACGATCGGTCATTGAAGATATTCAAGTTGATCGGTGTGAACGGGTCGATAGGGTTTACCTCACCATCAGAAGACTTCCGGACCGTTTACCAAAATAGGTTAGAACAAAATACTATAAGGAGTTAGCATTTTCATGATAAACTGTAGAGTTTACACTGAACAAAAGAACAAGTTGTTTTGTCCAAACGAATGTTCTCCAGAACACTTATCAGTAACCTAAATTATTGTCTCGTTGGTGTAATCAACTCGGAAGCTGTCGCCCGACTCAGAAATCTTGTTCATGAGTTCATCGATTGGAGTAAGCAGGGCAGTAACTGCTGTCAGTGTAGTCGAACAATCTGAGCATCACCTGCACGTAAATGCGACTGTGTGTTCAGATATGGTGACTTGATGTTGGCTAATTTGAGACCAGCGGTATCGTAGTCAACACTGTTACCTAATAGAAACGTGACCGGAATTCAACTTCAGCCGTTACAAGGATATGTACGACTACTGAGCTTCAATAAGAGCGAAACTCAAGTGCAGTGATTCAGTTTGAAACGACCCACTTAGAAAGTTTACCTGAATGTGAAATTCCCGAACAAATGTACATGATATTCAGCTTGCAATTGGCCAAATTTTGGACTACTCATCAGTGATATAATACACAACACAAGTGATTATTAAAAACATTCAGCAACAAGTTTTGAAATTATAGAAAAGCAGCAGAAAAAAGGACGTCATGGGAATGACTACTGCTCACCGGTTCATTCAAGTTGGTCAACGTTTTGTGAATATCACAAAGATAACGTTCGCTGCAGAGAAGAACTGAAGTGCCATAAACACAAGTGTGCGCACAAACTGTAGTTCAGTTGATCAATCGGTACCAGTGTGGTGTGCACTTTTGGTGAAGACATCGTGAAAGTAGTGAGACGGATTACAGAGTATCCTGTCGGAAAATTCACCGTCGACACTGAAGTCAATAATAATAATAATAATAATAATAATAATAATAAACAAAAATGTTCGAAAAAATAACGCATCGTTTTTAATGAGTTGCTGGAAATCTGGAAATCTGGCGAATATACCCGGGAACAGTAGATCCGCTACATTATCACTGTATTCATAACGAATATATTCGTAAGGTGAAGGGTAATGATGTAGTACATTGAGCGGAAAACAAAAATTAACCACGAACTTCTGACAAAACAACGTTAACATTTTGTTATTAGGTGAAGGCAGTACAGACTAAAACTCTGAAATTTTCAGCAAATTCATAAGTTTTTATAACAGTAACCCCACATAGGCGAACTAACAGACCTTTTTTTTTTACTAAGCATTCACTTTTGTAAAGTGTAAATGCGCAAAGCTTAACAATACCTGATGAATTTCAAAATCCTCTACCATTTTTGATGTAGGTGGTAAAATTGAAGCTTTGTCATTGCAATAAATATGGCAAAGTATATCTGAGTACACCACCAGCAATTTAACACACAAAACACTGGAAAATATTCGGAGAGTTTTCATGTGTAAAGTAAGCATTTTGCCTAACTGATGAATTACGACCGATCGGTGTAATATTTTATCGATGTGGATTTACAGCAAAATGAATATGGTTTTATTGCTTGGAGGAAATATGACATTCTACTGCGATTAAGTGTTGTAGACAATTTCGTATTTGAAACCAACCCTTTGGTTGACTGCTTCATGCCAAACCGAACGGAATGAAGGTTTCCGAGTCATCTACAAGGTTCGTCAGGCCCACCTGAGAGCTATCAGATTGCGACTGTTATCAACGGCCGAGGCCTTTGTCATCAGACTGAACAACCACTGTCAGTATTATCAAAAACAGTTTGTACAAACACTACATTTCCTTTGGTCAACTATTCCGAAGCCTCTCAAAACGCGACGAATGTATGTCTCACGGCAGACACGAGTGCCACTGTCACACACCCACCACCACTTCTATCCCCTCCAGTAGGCTGTGATCCGTCCCACGTCAATGATGTTAATGACCCATTTAACTTGCCCTAATTTCATGTATAAAACGTATGTACCCTACGTAATTGTAAAAATCCGACGAGAATTATCGAAAACAACTGTTCGTACAACTGACTTCTTAAAAATAACTACAATAGGCTGACCATGTGCTCATAACCTTGACTTCGTTCTCTTTAGTTTGGATGCTTCCATGTAACTTGTTTGTTCACCTTAGTTCTCCTGAATTGGTGTTCCTGCGTTTTTATTTTCCCGTTTAGGTATCCAGCTTCACACTTGTGTTCTTTAGTGCTGTGCTAGTCCCAAAAATCGCCAATCGATCAGTTGACTTCAACCACCTTAGAAAGTCATCCAGATAATTAACTTCTCATGAGGTACGTGAGAGAGTCCTTACTTTAGTAGTTGTTTCGCTCACCGTCGTTCAGTCCGGCCTATTTGACCAAAGCTTCTGAGTGTTCTTACGAGCATACAGTACCCTGTGATGTTTTAATCTTTTGCTTGGCTGTATTTTCGCTAGAACGGCCACTATATATAAAGTACTGTTATAAGTTAACGGACTTGAAAAGTTCGTTAGTTACATAATCGTTTCTGTCAACTTTGGCTTTCTGGTCATTCCTGGGAGTTGATGTTACATGAGTCTCAATGTTCAATCGTTTTTTAGTCCCACTAGTCATTCAAAGTACTATCCAATAAACTAAACGTAGTGTACCTGTATAATCAATAAGTTCAGCTCGTTAGTGCGTTTCCATCTTGTCGATCACTGTTTCATCTCCCGTTGTTTATCTGATGACTAGGCGGTCTCGTACTCTTACGCGGTCCAAATCCAGAGATGGAAATTTGACAGGTGAGGCTACAACACTGATATGGTCAACGATTACAATGAAGTTCACTTTGTGTTGATTTAACAGCGCCCACAACTGATCACAGCTGTCGCATCTCCATACAATTTCCAATCGGTCCCTTTCGAACAGCAGAAGTACTAGACCCGAGTTTCGCTCTCATCAAGGTTCGTCAGCAGTGCACATCCTTTCCACGGCCGAAACTAGAACTCAGACCACGCTTTCATGAGGCAACCGTGTTTACCACTGCGCCACTGACCTCACATTAGGCATGACCGAATCATTATATTTAAGCGCTCAACCACTTTCGTTTGTGAGTAGTGGTCATGTTGCTCAACCGCCTCGAGAGGAGACACATTAACTGTCTTGTTAACTGCAATCAATAACCCCGAGATCAGGACTTCTCTGCGGGTTGAAACCACAGAAATCATTGAGTTGTTGAGCGGTATTTTGATTACTGATGAGTAGTAGGGGATTTTAGTTTTCATATAGTTCCGGCAGTGGCAAGGATATGCACTACTGATGAGCTCTAATGGGAATGAGAAAACTGCGATCACTTTTGAGTGATGTTCTATCTATATGAAGTCCACTTTGATTGACGCAATATGCATTCACATAATGAAGTCTGTTCGCCGTACCAAAAGTTGTCTGTCATAGAGTTATCATCTGCTGACCATGCATAGTCAATAAAACAATTTGTTGCATACCAGTTACACACTAGGTTGATTTGGTACTCGAGTCGTAATGGGGTGTTTACAAGCTTCCGATATGACTGTGTGGCTTAGTTGTTGAGGCAAGCACCGAATCGGAGCACGCGGTTTATTCCGCTGCTATTTACCCCTCTGAACATGAATGTTTGACAAATGAATCGCTACATAGTTAAAACATCTGCCATTCCACTTACTAGTAATAAAATAATCCATCGGATGCACAAAACCTACATTATCGTTAATAATAGATGGTGACACACTCCATACAGTTGTAACTGTAAATGATTGATTCGGTCACAAAAAGGTGGCCTATTATAGGTCTAATCAAACTGATTTTGTACGCAAACGATTAGTACTTGCTAAGACACAGTTTTCACCCAAACGGAGCCTATGCACGACAAATAACCGTTAGCACTTGCTGAATTTTAAAACAATGACGCACACAGTTAGGCAGGAGCACTGAAGCAGACGTCTTTGATAACAAAGTTTAGAAGGTAGTGCGCGCTCACTTTATATTTAACGCATATGATATATGAAAGGATTTACAGACGAACTTTAAACACGCAGTGTTCAGACATTAATGAGGATGGAAGCATCACGTTAATTTTTGGATAAGTGCATACCTTAACAATGAGCCGGTGATGTAGATGATAGTATGTCTTGTCTAACGAATGGAAGTTCGAGCCCTTAAGTGGACACTTTGGTTCTACGTTATTCACAAAATTTCAATTAATCTGAAATTTGTTCTCTTTGTGTTTGGCTAAAATCTATAAGGTCACTAAAGTGTTTCACAGTTTTCAAGTGAAATCTCTCAACCAGAAACTGTCTCAACAATAATAGTGACAATAATAATAGACGTTATTTATTCTAGTTGCATGATTATTCACTCAATAACCATAGTGATTATAAAAATCTTTCATTAATAATAGAATTCACAAACATCTACAGTGAATGTGGCAAGTGTAATCAGAAGTGTTCCAACCATCATCTGAAGTATTTGTGGAGGTTGTATTTGTAGAGATTCTAGGGTAGAGCGTTAGGGTGATTGTACCAATCGACTCTCTTTTCAAACACAGACTCAATGTGCTCAGTTTGGTACTAGTACAATGGGCAGTGTTTTGGGCTAGTTGATTATGAGTTCTTGCTGTATTGTCATATTGGCTTTCTACGAATAACTACACTACGCGGACTTACAGTATCTGAAGTTCTGTCGACCACGACATTTGAGTGATGGTCTAGATAGTTCACTCGTACTGAACTGTAGTTATCACTTTGTGTGATGGGAACTTATACCAACATTTTAAGAAATGTGCTAGAAATCACCAAATGGTCGCCTTACGATTTCTTCCAGACATCATCTCCCACATTGAATTAGTCTGAATTAAAGAAGAGACGATTTGTTTGCAAATGAATTATGTAACCAAATGTGCCTGCATTGCGTATTCCTAATGTCTAGTCTGCCAGTCACTGATTTGTCGATGTGAGAGCTAGGCTCCGTAGAATGACTGTATACGATGCAGGCAAATAGCGGACAGAAAGATGATTGAATAATGATGATTTACGTGCATCTTCCCTATAAGTGAGTTATGTCTCCACTCCGCATAGCAAGACAGAACATGCGTAAGCACTGCAAAACTTTCGCCTATTCGACAGTCAAGCCTCCCAGAGAAGAATGTGGAATAGTGAGTCTGGCCTGAGTCTCAAGATTGGCAGACCGCACGTGACGACGTGAATTAGGTCAGATAAGTGGACTGACTACACGTGTGAACCAGCTAGTGCACGAATAAATTCTAGCAGTAAATTTTGCAACTCACTAGTGATTGCAGCTATCACATTCCCATTGACTTTCCAGTCGAGCTGTTTCGAAAAGTAACACTAGACTCGGGTTTTGCTTTTGTTAGAGCTCCTCAGCAGTGCGTATCCTTGCCACTACCGGGACTAGAACTCCGACCACGCTTTCTTTAGGCAACCATGTTGACCACTGCATCAACGGCCTCACATTAGGCGTGACCAAATCATCATACGTGAAAGCTGGGCCACCTTCGCTTGTGAGTGGTGCTCCGATTGCCCGATCGCCTAGATCACTGTCTCCACCATTGCAGCTTTTGTCCAATTTGGACTCAAAAATTAGGAAACTTGTTCATCGATATTTTGATCAGTGGTGAGTAGTTGCGGCGATCAAGGAATGTGAATCGATCACCCTGGTTTCGCTTGTTTGGTAAGAGTGTAATTACATCATTATATTACTCAAATCAAAGCTAGTCGATGTCGCACTCCATTGTCGGAATTATCGACTTAGTAGAGAAACCGGACCAGTTGTCGTCGTCGTCAGAAAAGATTATTGAAGTGGTACAGCTCATCCTAATCGATAAGCGTAAGTTTCGGCTAGAAAATGTTGGAGAAAGTGAGAAAAATACGTGAAACTTTCCCGAAATGTGCAGTGATCAAGTTTTACCAACGGAATGGCGCAATAATACCAGCATAGCACACACAAAAGCTACCCTTGTGTAGATCGTCAAAATTAAAAAACCTGAGATCTCATTGGGAGCAATCATAGTCCCAACCAGTGTTCTGCAATAAAAGCTCTCAAAGTGGCCCGTGGAACTATTAGATTGTTTGTTGAACCGGGTAGGTGCATTATTCAAATATGGTAATATATACTTCTTCCCGAACCCCAATATCTTCTGTTTACTGAAATCACTTCCGAAACACTTCGTCAGCTGTGTGGTTGTCAGTTTTGTCGTAAAATCCGGAAGAACGAGGTTGAGTTCGAGACTCAGCTTCAAGTTCCACTTGTCATTTTAACCACAGATCTAGTAGGGTTTCTTTAGGCCACCTGATGAAAGTCAAACCGTTGACATTGCAATCGAGTGAGCCAGTTATATAGAGGTGAGGGTGGGTTAAAGCCGAAGATACTGGAATTAGAAGGCAGGAATTTGCGACATGAGATAACACTGCAGCCATAACTGAAGGTGTTATGCCACAGGTTAATTTAAAACCGTCAGAAGACACGGAAGATGGTATAATCGTGTTTGATGTGCTTCCTGAGGGCTGCCAACAATTCACCCATGTACTTCGTTACATTGCACGCTACCAGCAGTATTCTCAGCTACATGGTTTGACCGAAGTGAGTACCGACCTTAGAGGTTAACATACTGGTTTCCGTTGTGTACAAGAATATCACATCCTAGAATTCTGGAAACTTAAAGTGAGCAGTTTTCACCATAACTTGATTTCGTGTTGGAAATTCATTCGTTCGTTCCATATGCATACACAGAGTGAAGTTGATAACGACAGACGAATATTTCTGTAACTAAAGCCTCAATGAAGAAGGAGCTCAAGAAAGACTTTTGACAAGTGTAAAAAGATGCCATCATCGATCGCTTAATGAACAGCCCGAGGTAAATTGGCAGAGCTGTAGTGATAAAGTTCTGTCACTGCGCGATCGAGAGTAAACTGGTCAAACGGAATGAAAATGATGCCATGCACAGTCGAGGTAATCTCGGAGCTGTATGTGAAGGTTCACAACTGTGAACTACCTTTCGCCTAACAGGAGTGTATGGTGGATATGAACGTTGTATGTATGCGCCACCTTTCTGCCATTGTAGTATGGATGGGAAGACGCTGTAGGAGGTTTTTATATGCGTGATTGAGATCCAACGTTTGCTCACTCATGCGACCTCAGGTCAGCTGGCCCCTGACTTGTCGGAAATAGTGTTGGCCAACTCGCATCTGAAAGTGACCGAGTGGCTGTCCGCATAATATGCCAGAGGAAGCCGAACGTCCAAGTATTTCTCGTACAGAGCGGAACAGTGCAAAAGCACTCGGGAAGTACATCAAATTGTTCCATGTGTATGGGTGCGTGCAATTTGCCGAAGTGTACTCAATTTATGGAGAGGTGGAACTGTATGCCTTTCCACAGTTGTTCTTTCAGTTGTCTCATAATAAGTTGAAGAGCACAACATTGTTGATATCGGGAACCCTTCAGGGTGGGCGATTTCATTATATGAGATTTTAACCTACTGTAGTTTGAGGAAGTCAGCGATAATTACCTCGTGAATTTTCAAAACCCATCTGGCATGGCTAACCATTAGCCCTAAAGTGTGATGCTATAACTAGATTCTGCTTAGAGAAACCGTCCAGAAGATGTAACCAAGACGTATACCGTTCTCATCGTCGAACTGTGTACCACACTGTTTAGCCAAGCAGTCACAGATCATTTGTGATAAACGAGTTTTTTTTTCTCATTGAACATCTCAACCTTAAACAGGTCGTTCACGTCTATTAAGGAGAGGTTTGCCTTCATAGTGTTACCTCTGGATACCCCGAATCCGTCCATATTAAGAAGAGATTCATAGACCAAGAATAGCCAGGCCTATGCTCCGTAAGAAGCCATCGAAATGAAATCTACATGTGACATGTAATTCAAGGAACTCAAGACTGAACAAATACTGCTGCTTATCAGCTGTGGTGACCCAGAAGCTTGTTGAGTGTTGGATCTGAGCTTGCTTGACAGTAAACAACGATAAGCAGATAAAACCACTTTGGGACAAGCACTACTAGGATCTGATGAACATAAGATTTGATACACATAGTGTTAAACAAGTTCAAGTACATTTACGATATAAAATTAGTTGGTACTGACGTGCTAGATAACACTAACAGAGTACCTGTTGTCTAGGGTCCAGACTAGCCGGTAAATGATCATTTTGCTATCCCGTTGTCCTCGGTGCTGTAATAAATGGACTGTATCGAACAATCTTCTAGCTGGTCAGAAACAATCATCGTGCTTTAAACTATGATTGACCCAAGTCACATTCAAAATCTGTTAATTCAGCGAAAACGAGTCTGTAGGGGGTAGTGATATTGGGATGCCTCCGACATATCTGGCAACCTAACCTTTCTCTCTCTCTCTCTCTGATGCTTACCCAACCATGGGATAGTTAACCTAAAAATGCCTGAAAAACAACGGGTCTTTTTTGTTTGTAATACTAGATTAATTGACATATCCCGGACAAACAGATATTCCAGGCACCCAGTGTTACCGCTGCCATTATCCAATTCATGTTACACTTTGAAAAACTCCAGTTGCCCTGACTGCTGGGAATATGTTTAGCCACTTTACGGTCTAGAGACAAGATTGTGAAACTTAAAGTTACTTTTGGTGGCCCGAGAGACAGCAGAATATGTCAGGGAACCCCATTTACTCTTCAGAAAAATGCTTTATTCCCAGAGAAACTGATTCTGTTCATTTAAAATAATCAAAATTTCTTAGAACAGTCCGGAGGTAACCTTAACTATTTTTTACCCACTTGACCTTCAAACCACCGCGTTCATTGGCTGCTTGTTGAACTTCACTACCAGTATTCTTGATTGTCATTCAAATTTCTGGTTCGAGACTAACAGTAGGCTACCAGCGTTGTATATAGTATCTACCTTCTGCTTTCTGTTCCAAAAGTTTTCGGCAGGAACAAAATAACTTTTTGTACCCTACTTTTGATTAGACTTGTGAACGATTAGCGAGGTCAGTCATGTTTTTCCTCTTGTAGACGGTTTAGGCTTTATTTACCTTAAAACAGAAAGTTGGAGTTCTGTCAGACTTTCTTTTATTCCGCTATCAATCCAGCCTATTTTCTTTGGATTGTTGCGACCGAATATCAACCAGTCTTACATCCGTTCAGATGGATCTCCCCATTAGTTTGAGCATTCAACGTTGCCAGAATAACTATTGAGTAGTTCGGTCAATATTATGACAGCAATATCACTGATGTGTTTGGCCACAACTTCTAGTCTTCTTAAGTTCCGAGGATAAGGTCAAACGTTTTGCATCACAGATTTGCGGACTCTCAACTAGTGGGGATTTTAGTTTCGAAAACCAAATGTATGGTTAACCCATCTTAAGAAGTGACTAGTAGAACACACTAATCATCCAACTCGTAACACGATGAGCATCGGTCTGTTAACGATAGAGAAATTTGACGTAGTCTTTGCATTCAGATAGATTTGCCAGTCGGCCAGTTTCGAAAAAAACACGAGGCTCGAGTTTCGATTTCATTAGGGCTCGCCAGTATTGCATATCCTTGCCACGGCCGGAGCCAGAACTCAGACCACGCTGTCTTGAAACGACCGGGTTGAGCACTGCGCCACTGACCTCACATTAGGCATGACCGAATCATCATATTTAAGCGCTCAATCACTTTCACTTGTGAACAATGATCAGGTTGCTTGATCGCCTTGAGAGCAGACACAATAACTGTCTTGTTAACTCCAGTCGATAACCCCGCGATTAGGACTACTCTCCCAGTGGATATCGCAGAAATCGTTGGGTTGTTGAGCGATATTTTGATGACTGATGCGTGGTAGAGGATTTTAATTTTCATATAGATTGAACATCACCCACTAGAGTCTAGTGTTTCTTTTCGAAAGAGGCCGGCTGGAAAGTCCATCTGAATGAGAACGCTGCGATAAAACGTGAGTGATGTTCAACTTAAAATTAACCAAATCTCCGATTACTACCAGAAATTTGAAGTAGGTGGGAAGAACACAATCTGTATGATACGCTGCAAAGTTTATCCGAAGGAAATAAAGCATTTGAATGAAACCAGCAGACTTACAACCCTAACATGCAGGACAATGATGAGATCTAGTCAGTTTTGTGGTCCGCTTAATGGCACATTCTATGTAGGTGGAATGCTCTACTGGAGGTTGTGTAATATGGTGACTGAACGTCCAACAATCGTACGCATTGTATTTGATCACTGACCTAACCACCTGTCACTTCCGTGCTCTCGAAAGTTATAGCTACCTCTCTCACGTGTTAAGAATCATCCATAAGTATTACTGGGCAGTCCACTGTGGCAGCGGAAGACTGAACAAAGCGTATCAACCACAGGAAACATTTAGTCACCCAGGGTGAATAATAAGTTGCGTTAAGACCTATAATTCCAGTACAGGTTGGATGATTCGAGTTAGAACAGGAGTAAGTAGTATGCTTTCGGTCTGTGAAGGCGTTTAAAACTTTCCCAGTTTATCTTGGAGTGATCTACGATCTATCCACTGTTGTCATTTTCAAGACATCTACTTGATTCGATGGTATTTTCGTTGATTACTGGCGAATGAAGGGTGTTAAGGAGAACTAAACGGGTAATTTTGAGAACAGTGTTTTTTAGTGGTTACCTGCTAGGAACCAATCACTTCAGTCAAAAACGTAGGATGGTGGTAATGAAAACAGATATTCTTCCATAATGCACTTATGGGTATATGGTATGTTGAGGGAGTTTGCTAAATAGAAACGATGGTAAAAACGTTTTGCAACAGTGGTCAGACCATCAGGTTTCATTAACAAAGGGATGTATTATAGACTGACTGGTGGCCCTGGAACCAGAGGGCTCCTGGTAGATTTTGGATGTGGTAGTAGTGTCGTTGGCGGTATGTCAGATTCCCCCCAACTTCTACTATTTTGTCAACCCAACCAGGTCACTCATACTTAACGCTTATCACTGTCCTTCCAACATCAGTCAGCATTTCACTGGTTGTCACCCCAACCCGTGTGTACTCACCAGCACATCTAAATCCCTTCTCTATATGACTGATCTTTTTGGTGGGTGAAACGTCTTTATTCTGCCTAGAGTTACGACATTAATCTATGAAAACAATCGCTGCTTTAAGGCTACCTGTGAACACCAAAAGCAAGTTGGTTATCTTTTGTATCTCACTCACAACTTAAGTACACGATGGTTTGCTCATCGCTTCATAAATGTTGTCCACTTTTGTTCGCTAGCCTCTTTACTGTCGTACTCGATGTTTCGAATTGTCAGCGTTGACTGTTTCTTGGTCCTTTGTGCTTAGTTTAGTTTGGCTCCCTTGATGGATTTGTGCCCTTAAACACCATGTTCGCTGTATGAACATGTGTATTCAGGATTTTTACTTCATCTTCTTCGGTCATTTGACATAGAGTATGTGGGAGAATTTCTGAAAAATTCCTGTGCATCCGACATCATGGATCCATCCATCGTCCATCGGATCGAAACGATGTGCAGTCAGAAAGCGTTCTTGTAAGTTTAGTTTAGAATACAGTTTTGAATTTTGCAATGAATAAGATGTATTATATATACTGTCTTGTTCACTTGTTTCTAAACCACCACTTAGAAATATTTCGTCATACGTGACAATTAGGCGGATTTGTAATTATATGGACTAGAACAGTTTTCAGCTATCCGTCGATAACAAATACTTGACAGCTGTTCCTAAACCTCGTTAATAATATTACGCTTCATTTTGAGAATTATTATAGCCATCAAATTGGTGGTGTCATTACAGGTGGTACGTGAAGCCTTTTACTGACGGATTTCTTATGTCCACCACTGAAGTAGATTAGCAGGTGACATTCTGATTGCAGCTGTTTTAGCACACAGGATGCAACAGGGTTGTTTGTGGCATTGACTTTCGCACACGCAATCAGTGAACGGATATAAGAATAGGAACACTTAGAGTGAATAAATTTTCTGGGCATATTATTGAATAGAATATACGGTGGCTCGATTGCACTGTCTGTCTAACACAATGCAGACACTTAATGAGCAGTACACACATTTTCACCGTTTTTGCCAGGTAGTGTATGAAATGGCGCGCACCTTCTTCCTGATGGCATAGATTGTAAATTATAAAAAGCACTTCCTGTTCTTTATTCCGGTTTAAAGAGGAAAAACTGAGGGAAATGAGCGAGTTGTTTGTTTGGTGGTATGCCGGACAGAAGTGGTACCTAGAGGTGCATTATACGAGTGACATGGGTGCTAAACATCTGAGACAGTCACTGAATGCATGCATTTCACGAAATTACCATACTGTTAAGCTTCATGTAGCACAGCGAATAAGACGAATGCCAGTGTTATCGAACAAATGCAGCTAGGATGACCAAGTAACAATCCAAGTAGTTCATGATTTTTTTATGTAGTTCTGATGACAGTAGGATTAGATGACCTTTGGGCACTCAGATCAGTGAATACTTACCAAAGTTTACATTAGCTTCCGGCGATTTAGATCATTTCACACTGAACATAACTCATTTTTGATCCCAGTCGCTGCATTCAGATAAGTCTTTCAGTCGATCCACTTCGTAAGGAGGAACTACGTACGAGTTTCGCTCTAACTAGAGTCCATCAGTAGTCTGTCTGTTTGTCCTATCCGGAATTTGCACTCCAACTTTCGTGTTTGTGACAAACAACCTAGGCTTAACCGATCAATCGTAGTTAAACGTTCAATTGCAACCTAGTTCAGGTTGCCCGATTGTCTCGATAGAAGGCAATAACTATTCTGTTAACTTCAATCGATAACCCAGCGTTCATGAATTTCTCATTTAGGTTGAAATCATGGAATTCATTATAACGATTGCGTAGCTTATATAATTTACGTTTAATTTGGAAGATTTTGATTTTTTCAAATTGAACACCACTCACATTCGATCACAATCGTTGCATACAGATCTGAGTGCAACCACTTTGATCGAACTTGTTAAAGTGGTTGCAAACCAAAATGTTTACTCTGATTGACCAGATCGCTTCAAAACACCGAAATTCATTCTCATTAACTGTTAAGCTCTCACACAAGATAGGTCACACTGTGGCAAGCACCAACGCATTGGGTGTTCTGTCAAGCATCAGAAAGAGCGGTATACTGCAGTTTGCTATAACGCTGGCGATCCAACTGATCAGCCTTGGTTTGTGTGTTTAGAACCAGCTTTTGCTAATGCATTAGTTGCTCTGATAGCTTGGCCTGATGCGACAGCAGAGAAATGATGACAAACGTCCAGTCGCGTGTTCACAGCTGTGATGACCTTATCTGTCTTCTGCTTTGCTTAAGAATCTTATTTACATATGCGTGTATGTTCAGATTTTACAAAATGATGGTCCAGGAAACATGTACTGATTTACCACTTAAACAAAAATTGTGGATCCAGCATACGTTTTACGGAAACTTCTTCCACATTACGAAAGATGCTTCAAAGATCTAACAACTGTTCGATTACCAGATGCGACTTTCTAATTCACAGAAACATAGTGAAATTCGTTTGTACTTTCGAAAGATAGTATTCCTATTTTGGTTCCACCCCGGACCTATATATCACCGGCCGACATTTGACAAGTTCGTAGTTGTTTGAATTGTTTAAAACTAAAGAAATCCCGCAAGGTAATTGCATGTGTTGGTACACGTGAAAAAAGCGCATTTGGTTTCAGTAATTAAAACTTTAACCCCAGTTTAATCGTGTAATTAATGTGAGAAAATCAACTTACGCTCAATGACGTCAGTGTATTCCCACTAATTGATAAGATGGTTTGTTGTGTACTGGGCATATATTGTCCACCTTCTGTCGATTATGAAACACCCCTATGAACACTTATAGAGTTGGTTCTGATATAAACTGAACGTCACTCAATTTTGTCAGTTTTCGTTAAGAACATTTGAAAACAATCAGTAGACTGGAATTTCCCAGTCCTTCAAACTACGGCCGACTTTGTCATGAACCTCCCGTGTTTCTTTGGTCTCATACTAAGTCGAGTTCCATGGCCCAGTCATTGTTGCTTGTGAGTGTTGTTTAGTTCATCCAACTGGCTCCGGAAAGGACACAACAACCTTCATGCCAAATAAACACGTTGGCTTCACACTCAATACAATGCAGTCAAATTGAAATAACAGTTCTCTGATGTTTGTGGATAACAAAACTTAGCCGAAAACGTCTATTAATTTATGAAGGCTGCATTGAAATGAGGATGGCTGGAAGTTTGTGTCAATTAGATAGGCTCGTATTGGTTGACATAAGCTTACCTACCTGTTTGTCTGTCTACCTCCTTTCTTACTCGCACACTCAATTACTAACCCAAGTGCTAAATTATTAAATGAATAACTAACTAACCTACCAATGTGATAACTTAATTATTTACTGAATGAATGACTGATTAATTTGATGACCGGCTGACTAACTTATTTATTTATTTATTTATTTATTTATTTATTTATTTATTTATTTATTTATTTATTTATTTATTTATTTGCTTAACTACTTACTCACTTACTTGTTTACATGCTTACTTAATTACTCAACCATCTTTCCACTTACCCACTTAATTACTTACATATTTGCTAACTTAATATCGTTTAATTTGAAGAACAATATACACATCTTCGTTTAATGGAAGAACAAAAGGTGACGCCAAAATTCAGCAAAAGATATTTAAAAACGTGAATCTGAAAATAAACTGTCTGTCAAATTTGGGACGCTGCATAGTTAACAACACTGAACAGTTGACAAGCCCTCTCACAGGAGCAACACGCGCTAATAGTTTAGTCATCAAATGAAAAATCACTTTTGCAGTATACAACAGACGGACTTTAGAAAAGAAAAAATATACACGAAAAACTAACAAAAAAAGAAATGAAGACAAACGGTCAATCTCACAAAATCAAAAGCTCTTCAGGGCACAGAGGTCACAGTCAACGCTCTACGCATCGAGACAGAAAATGTCCTTCATATTGAAACAACTGTCAGAGAGGTGGCGACAGTTGACGCCAAATTCCCCGTATAAATGCGTCGTAGGTTTTTAAGAAACCTAGATCAGTCAGTAGATATGAGTGGGTGACCGCACAAAAGGGCAATCCCAGCTGAAGAATAACGCTAAAGGAAAAGGGAAATATAACACCACCAGGAAAAAAATGACCACAGGTGAATTAGAAACAGAGTTCCCATCAGAGTCCAAAGTATGGAGGACCGATTGAATGGCGGCATTATGAGAGTCGGTTCTGTAGTTGGCGACCTTATCCATTCAGGCAAGTTGGCTTCGGTGGTCATCCACTATACTGACGTCAAGCACCACAACAGCACAGTCACGAACCGCGATTACATCGAGTTAGCTGGACGAGCTCGCCGTTGGTGTTCGCAGCTCCTCGAAGACTGTACAGTTCAAGTTGCACAGTCGTCTCATCAGATCTTTGGCCAGGCGGTTGCGACGAGCACAACGCACGTCATGGGTGATCCAACATGATTGCAGAATATGAACAAGCTTTTCCGGTTGACCGCAGTTGCCACGGTAGAGAACTGAGTAGTCACTTCGATCACCGTGAATTTCGGGCCTTAGTCCGCAAGAGACTACATCTGAGCTGGATGGCACGAATAAAGACTGTAAGGAGGATGCGGTCTGGAGTGAACATCCAACGATTAGACAGTGGAGAGCGTGACATTTCCTGAAGACCACGGCCGTCTAGTGAATGATAGAGTGTATCCATTCACGTCGCGTAAGCTTCCTCCTTGTTCGTCACCACTACACCCTGAAGGCGTACCGGAACGTTTATCTCTCTCAAGATAGAGCCAAATGAAGTATCTTTGACCACATTCCGCAAAACTTGATATTGACTGAAGGGCAGTCTCTCCATTCGAGATTAGCGCTGGATGGGAAGAGTGGTGGACAAACTCGGGATGACCAAACCGCGCAAACGAACTGAGGTATGGATGTAGCTGATTGGTCTGTCTTTAGGAAGACGAAGCCAATACCCAACAAACTGGCGAATCGTACAGTTCATAGCTTTGAGCGGGTTAGCATGGACTCGGCACAACATTAATGAGTGATTCGTCTTCGGGATCAGATGCTGTCTCAGGAGTTCAAGACGTTGATGTGGCTTCAAGGGGGCTTCAAGGGCGTTTTTTCCAGCATATTGCGAAGTTGCTGTCGGCGATTGGTGAATGCTTCACTGAACGCTTCATCCAGATAAATTGTCCTGTCAGAGGCACTTGGTGAGTGGAGAATGTCCGGGCCAAACTGAATAGACTCGTCAGATAAATCGGTTGCGTTGTGTTTATGGTCACTGAAAATGACCATGCGCCTAGTCTTGTACGTGTTGTTCTTCAACCAGGATACTTACAGGGCACTAGTGGTAGCTGCGAGCTCCTCGGAGAGACGCGTAGGCGAAGCCGCTGACTAATGTGTCGTGAAGCTGGTAACCAAGTGCCGGTGGAGATGGTGGCAGCACCACATCCATCGCCATAATGAATAGAAGCGGGGACAGTGGGTCACCCTGAGGAACACCTCACTGAGACCAGAGAACGAAGTCATTAAGGATGGAGGAAGTATTCCGAGAGGAGTCAGTAATGTAATGTGTTAGGGGTGGAGGAGCATCGAAAGTCTGGGCGGATCTAATAATCGAATCCTGTAAAGTAGAACCAAACGCTTCGGACACGTCGATAAAGGCCACACACAGACTTGAAGATGTAGTGGATGAGTTACGAAACAGCGCTTGAAGAAGTGAGGCTGCCTTGGGGGTAGTCGTCACGGTGTATAAATGCAAACGGAATGGCGGACAGTTGCAGGTGCGTATTCCAAAAATAGGCTAGTATCTTGTGAACGCGACGTATCAAAGTTGAAGATGCGGCGATAGATCTGAGCTCGGTGGGAGATGAAGGATTGTTCACTTTGGGTACAAGCGTAATGCGAGAGCGACAACAGTGGATTGGACAACCTTGGGTTAGCAGGAAAAAGTTGAAGTATCCGACCGAGGCATCAGACTTTATGCACTTAAAATGTTTGAGCAACAATTTATCCAAACCGGGAGCGGTGTTTTCCATGTTCTTCAATGTGCGCGATGCTTTTTCTCCAGTGATTGATTTAACCACAGATCAGTTCGGAGGAAGAATCATGTGAAATGGCCGCTCACTGACATGCAGATGAGCCGATAAGACCTTGGACCAGTATTCGTTGGAACTACCCGGGACGCCGCGGCTCATCTTGTCGGCAGTTCATCAGTTTCCAGAAAAAATTGCGAACACAGCATCTTTCTTATGCTGGTGATACAGCGCTTGAATCGCTGCATAGTTAGGTCCCCGTAAAAGCTTCCTGGTCGCGTGGGTTCCCACGTTAACACGACCACGCCGTCGAGTGACAAGTCGCCAAGTGTACAGGAAAGCTAGTGTGGTGTGCATGTTCAGCAGCGATTTAGCTTGTACTGTTGTGAAAATGCCTGCCTGAAAACCCCGGGCAATAGTTAGCAATTCATCACTGAGTAACAGAGCCTCGCTATTGGGCTCCAGTTGAGTAACCGCTGTTTAGCCCAAACAGATAAACCACTCGGGGTGATCAGCAGCTTGGGATCGATGTTTTGTTAGTATGCAAGACGGTGGTTGGATTGGAAACGGGTTAAGTATTCCACCGTCAACTCGGCGCATACAGACGCGTCTGAATGTTCTTCAGAGTACGATCTGGGAAATGTGACAGGAGAGCAGATGATGGAATTGGCCTAGAGTAGGGCACGACAGAGCTAGTGCATCGGCACATCTGATAAGAGAAGCTGATTCTTGATGAGACCAAACGGATCCGGCGATTTCCATGAGCATGTGGTTATCACGGTTGCGTTAGACGACATGTGCATGCTTTCTATTTTGACTGAAACCAATTTTAGTGGAAAAGTTGTAGTCGTAGTTGGCATAGTCGAAGATTGTGAAAGGCTTTGGGTGTCCACTTCCTGCACTGGACCATTCCCGCTTCGATGCATACGAGCATGCGCTGACAAGCCAACGTTCGATTTGCAACTCTGGCCATATTCCAAACAGGTATATTCCGCTTGCCTATCCTATGTACTAGTAGGTGTCTGCACGGAGGTGCTGGCGGTAATGTCATTGTCTTGATCGAAAGTAACCAGTACGTTAAAACCAGGCAGTATGGTTGGCATTATCTGGAGTTGCCGAAATCTCAGTCAGTCAAGGTTTACATCAAGACAGCCCAGTCGGCACCAAGTGGAGGAGGTTCAGTGCGTCAACTTATTTATTTAACAGTTGACATACTTACCCACTCACTCATTCACTCACTCACCTAAATGTTTACTTAATTACTTGTTTACTAACTTACTTGCTCACCTACATAATTGCTCCACTAACTTCTCACTTATTACCTCACCTATGTATTTACTTTGTTTCTTACTTGCTTACTTACCTGCCTACTAAGTTACTTACTTTTTCATTTGCCAACTCACTTACTCCTTGACTCATTTGGTTACTTACCGATTTACATACTCATTTATCTGGTGACCATTTTGTGATTGGATATTCTCAGCGGGTTATCAGTTACAACTGACCGTAACTTCATCTTTCACAAGGACCGTCCTGCCGGCCCTATCTGAATGAGAATATTAGATCTGAGTCTCACACTTATTACATCTAATCTGTCCTGCTTAACCTGGTCACGACTTGCAAGTAAAATCCGGTGGCGTTTACATGAGACGGCCACGTGGGCTACCACACCACTGGCCTCACATTAGTCACTATTGGCTGATCAGACCTGAATGCCCAATCACCTCTCTTGTGAGTAATACTCAGGTTACCCGAACGTCTCAGTGCGAGAAACAGATGCTATAAGCCAAATTTACTGGAGAATTATGCTATTAACCTTTTGTTCCAGATAAAAATCATCATTCTCATTAAACCTGCCAAGAACTGTTTTATAATACACAGGTGTATCCACAGAGATGGCCAAGTTAATAAGAACATCACATGATTACTTGGTGATTTACATACTTACCTACTTACCTCTTCAATATAAACTTACTATTATTTTAGATGGTAAAATGAAAGGTCATGGAATGTTTTTATGGGATTATAAATGGATGTTTGATAAAAAAACTGCCGGCTTTTGCACCACAAATCATAGAATGTTTACCAAAATTGCTGACCTTGTGTTTTGATTACTCCGGAAACATCGTCAGTTTGTGTGTTGTTCAGCGGTAGGCTTGAACAGTTTTGGCGTCATGGTATGGCGCCATTTTTGTCCAGTTATTTTTCTGTTTACACTGATTACCGTTTGAAGAATTTCATGTCAGATTATTCCGACAAGATTGCTTTCAGATGCATATTAAAGTGTCCCACAAAAAAACCAACTTTTTGAATTTTGACCGTTCTTTACTTCGTCACTTGCATCAAAAACTGACAAAGATCACATGTATCAGCTCGTTGAATAGAAGAAGTGAATTGTATAAGCCACTGCACTTGTCTTGAAAATAATGTCCAGTATGTAGGTACACCGTTTAGATTTAAATCAGAGTGACATGGCAACGAAAGTCGGGCATGTGACTACCTATGGAATGCATTGATGATTAGTATTCATTTCAAAATACTTGACTGTAAAGTTTGCGTAAAAGTCTTGTTCAAAAAAGATCCACATAATGCATTTGGAGTTGTTCCTGTGAAATGAAAAATGTTTGAAATGAAAACCCATCAAATTCTCTGAATATCGATCGCAGGGTTGTTGAATGTAATTCAACCTGTGACATACAACGACACCTTGTCCATAAGTCAATCTTCTGCTTTTGAGAAATGTGGAAATAAAATCACTGTCCTTTAAACACGTGATCACATCAAATCGACGTAGAAGCTGTTCGCTTAATCTGCATTATTACAGAACTTTAACCTCCTGGACCAGATCAATAAGACATACTTTAAAATGTCTGCCGCAATATTTGATTGCGTGGTTGAAACAACAAGCTTTACACTCTGCTTATTCTGGTTGCTGAGGGTTTGCTTAGTATGCACCTGTATGTCTATCATCTTTGATGAACTAAGTGAGAACTTACCGTGTGTAAGACCATTGGGTAATGTCCGTACAGCCTAATTTCGTCCAGCGGTCCAATTATCTTGCCCAGTACTAACACACATCCTTGGTCTGTCAACATCTACTGTCCTACAAAAAATGTTCTGAGACATAATTTTCCTCAGCCCCAGCGGAGTGGATGTGGTAGTGACACGAGTGTGGCTCTCGACTCATTGCTCATTCAAGTATGCTCACTTCTTAGTTTCGGCTTCCTAGTAGATCTTCGATTTGTTGCTTCATCACCAACCAACACGTCCTCCATATCTTAACTAGGCTGAATACCGCATATAATAAAACGCAAACAGTTGTAGATAAAATAAACATAGATAAAATAAACGTTATCATACATTGTCAACTTTAGGGATTATTATGTTGCGTTTCAAACATCAAAATGACCGGTAAAATCGATTAATCGTACGGTTAACACGACTTAACTTCGTGCACCAACTCCGACTTCGAAATTCTCATTGTCTTTAATTAAAAGAGATAACGTGTAGATAACACTTCACATTATGTTCTTCCGTATTGGTGTAGCTATTAAGTATGTTTCAAGGACAGAAATGAGGAATGCTGATTCTCCACGGTGATGGAATATTTGTCGATGTGCAGAAGTCCATGTTACCAGTGGACAGTAAGGTCGCAGTTGTTAGACACATTCTGACCACTACTCTTTTGGTCGATCCGGCTTGTGTATTTAGACTCCTATCACATTATTCTATTCCAATATTTTCAAGACTTGTTGAAGCAGACACAATCAATTACCTTAGATGATTTTATATTTTCAGATACACTCGGTTATCAGCCTGATTTCACCTTGGCTTCAGTGTCTTCTTCTAGACCACTGATTAGCTATCTCTCCTCTAGTTGATTGCCATATAAGAAGAAGGCTCATGGTATCCCAAACTTTGAAGCCGATGAGTCGGTATGAGATTTATACACCTAATATTAACTGTGTTTTAGACATTTAATTAAAACTTTTAGTAGAAGTGCTAAACATCAAGTTAGTCCAATTCTTGTAAAGATTAACGTGGTAACTTTTCAGTAATTCACCGACAATCCACTTGACGTTTTATTGTTTTATCTACTGCCACATCTTCCAAAGTTGTGAACTACAGATGATAAAGCATCCGCGGAACTTGACAGATTTCGTCCAGATTATCCCCAAAAACGATTTATATAATTAATAACATGAGAACGAAAAGCCCAAAGTAAATAGTCAGTAGTTAGATGACATTATGCCTTCACAATATTGTTCTAGTACAGCGGACACATTAATAAACTGGAATATTCTTTCCTTGTGATGAGAATTTTCTTGAGTGAAATGCGCTTACAAGAAGTTCTGTTAACATTAACCGATCATGACCTGACTATGACAAATCAATCAAGTGTTTTCATTTGACCAGATGACTTACCACTAATGGCTTCTATTGTGAAGGCGATCGTGCCACCATTCGATACTTTATCCTGAGCTTATAGTGGGTGATACAATTTCGACTGTTTCGACAGAAATGCTGGGTATGTACCCTCATTATGAAACAGTACTTAGTGGGAAGTAAACCTGCTTACTGTACGTTAAAACAGATTCTGGTTTTCGGCAAATACTGGCTTGGTTGAGTTGTTCTCAGAAGAAGCCAGTTCTTCAAGCAAATAATTCTAGAATGTGTTGACAAATAGTGTGGGAATATGGTGAACATAGTTTGAATATCGCTCACAACTGATCACAGCTTTCATATCCGGATAAGCCTTTCGGCCAGAAGAATCTGCAAAGGTACAATAAACTTCAGTTCCTTGTTAAAGTTCGGATTTGAATTGTAGTCTAGTCTTTTGTCAATCAGCGCAAAATGTGACTAGGCTTTTACACATGATAATTTGACCATGTCTAGTACGTGGCAAATGAAGCAGTGGTCAGTGTAATTGTTATATGAAAACGTTGTTGGATTACAGATCTTGCTCATAACAAAGATCTGTACTCCAGCTGAGCTCTAATAAGCGCAGAAGTCGAGTTTGGTGCTTCTCTTTGGAAGTGGTTGACTGAAAGTTCTATATGAATGAGAAAGGTCAGATCAGTAATGATTGACATTACCAGTATAAATCTAGAATATGCTAATGGATAATATGGTAGACAAGTTCATTTATTAACTGTTAACTTAGGTGAACACATTTGGAACTCAGTTCATTTCAATTCACACACTTGAATGTGTTAGACGGCCGTAGGTTGCCAGATGCTTACCTAAAAATATGGTTTATAACGAAGTCTAACTCTGTCAGTTACGGTCTTGCATTTATAGACAAAACTGTCCAACGCAGGTGGATGAATGACCGATGAATTTGGGCCAGCCTGACAACATGTCGAACACCCGCGCAATTGTGATCAAATGACCGCGTTAAACAACAACCAGGTCTGACTCTAAGGGATACTGAGACGTTCGCTATTTTACCAGTGTAGGAAGCTTTTGGAAGTCAAAATTTCTCTCGATTGACCCTGTTGAACTCTGCCCTTTGACCCCATCTAACTAGACGCCTGTTCTTGTTATTCCCACAACCCGCGTCTAATTTTACTAATTGCTCCATCCTGCCTCTCGTAATTATTGAACTTCACTCACCTGTCCACACACCCATTGTTGTCTTCCCGTCTCACCCTCCCCACTCCCTGTGAATACGGCCTTCCTATGGGCCGCCGTGAAACTGATGCCGACTAATCGGTCCGTCCGAAGACCGGCTATTTAGACACACATTTGACCGATCCGATCGCATTTCGTCGGTTCGTCATTGCCTGTCGGTCGCCTGTGCTTGTACTTGTCGTGGTTTTTGGACCCTTGACGGCCCATTGCGGCCAACCGTTGTATCTTATCCCACGAACGCAAACGAATTGAGGTTTGTTCCTTGTACTTGATTATATTGTTTATGCTAATAGTACCGCGGTTTCCAGCGCCTTGACTTGGTTCTGGTATTTGTCGTCGTTGGTTATACATGCGTCACTCAACGTTCGTCGGAAGAACGTACAACTAGCCTAATCTGTTGAGAAACAAACCCTTTCAGTAGATGAATTATAACACAGTCCCACGTGGATTGTCTACACTCACATCGGAGTACTTTTCGACTGTTTCCTAAAAGGGTCTGGAGACTAAAGTAATGTATTGAGTCTACCTCACCTAAAAAACGAACTCATGTACTGCTGACGCCAACTTCCTTGAGGTTTTAATGACCAGCTGAAATACTGACTTCAGCTGCTGTATTGACTGTTGGGATATGTTTTCTATCAGTCAGAGCGTGCCCCTGGAAAACTTCTGAATTGATTAGTGATTTAGACAAACTGTAATACTCGGAACTAGAGACTTCGACTAGTATTAGAAACCGTACTCATATTGAAACCTTCCAAGCAAATAGTAAGGAGATTACCTCGTACTAATTGCAGTAAGTAGTTATTCTTTACGAGACAAAAACCGAATTTATGGATGTAAACAAGTATTAGTGAAATCACAGTCTATCATTGGCTGTTCGTACTGGCACATGCAAAGTCACAAATCGCAAGCTGGTGGGTGCAATACAAACCAATGAACATGCCGAATAACGTAAGTCGTAGCAGCGAGATTTTTCTTCCAATCATGATGTGTTGTCTTTAACGCGACTTTTGGATTAGTCCCTCGTTAGATCTTCTATTGTGTCGAGGTTTATATAAGTGGTGAATCGAGTACACCCACTCTTTCTAATGAACTTATGTGCTCTGTATACGTTCAACCACTGTTCACAAATTCTGTCTGCACGAAACGATCGATTATACTTGTGAGCTCTTCAAAGTGAATCACATTATACTGCTAGTCTCGGCCGATATACTGAAGGAAAGTTTGCTGCCCCCTATTGGGAATGTCAATTTTTGTTTTCTGGAGCAATTCTATCGTCAAATAAATGCAACAGCCATGGGAGTCTGCTAAGTCTCATTCCTATATAACATCTCCCTGTCAAGAACTGAGGAAGAGAAAGCTACGAATACAACGAGTTTGTTATGCTATAGGCAACAGGTAGACGACACATTGGTGTTCAGTCAATTTAAACAAGTGATAGATAACCTGGTTCAACTCTTAAACGGCTTTCACCTTGATCGGAAGGTTACGCATGAATTTGAGACCAACATCTGCCTGTCATTACCAAACATACTCATAAGTTGCCGAGAAGTTGGCTGGATTAGAAGAGCTGTCTATAGGAAGTCCATATGGTCCAGTCAATACCCAGACTTCAACTGTTTCACACCAGTCCAACATAACCCAACACTGGCGGATATCCTATTCACACAAACAGGATGAAGGTGTGCTCAGGATAGCCTTGGGGAAGAACCAGAATTAATCACTCCTGTTCTACAACCAAATGATTATCTCCCAAGAAAATTACAAAAGAGCAAAGTAGACAAAAAGCATCATCTGAAGAGGTAACAGTTGTAGAAAAGAGATTTACTTACAGCTGCTCTTTAAGTGCGATTACATCATGCATCGGACAACACAATACTCGAAAAAGTTCCAATGATCAAGCCATCAATCCGGGTTGTGCATTCACAATCCTGTTACGTCATTCCAACCCAGTATTCTTGCAGTTTGCTGAAACGGTCGTAATAAGTCAAGCCTCAAGCCGACCATCTGTGTTCAGACATAATTGTTCGTGAAGCTGACCGTTCCTTGGACCTAGAGGTCTATCAGTAATACATTAGATTAACCCGCCGATTCATTATCCACCCTCCTAATTGTTCGCTGTAAAAAAAAAACGATTCTTGGTATTGGCCTGACTGTTTCGTACGTACAGTTCTGACATCCGGGGTGATATATATATATATATATATATATATATATATAGCAGGGGGACAGGATGACAATTTGACGTCAGATGACGAACACAACATGCAACATGCAGCCAACTTAAAGTGAGTTTAAAGAATGAAAGTCTTCAGGTGTAATCTGCGGGCAAATTTACTCACTGTGTGCAAACAGTTTTGGCAACCAGTTAATCCTGTTGACGTTCAGCCTGCTCCGGGTTAGCTTATACACGAGCAAATCCAACTGCTTCCAATCTCGATTAACCAACATGGAATGAGCTGATCCAAAGCCAGCTGAAAAAAATGACATATCCTTCAATTTGCTGAGTGTTTATCAGTTATGAGAATCTCTTCATCTATTTTTGTGTTTGTGTAAAATTCTTTTTGAAGACCCTGTTATATTGATGAACAGGCTATGATACAGAATGAACATGCTTGATAGCCCAGGTGGTGGGCTAAACAATGCTTAGTTTATTCCAACTTCCGGCTTGTTTCTACCCCTTTATCCTGTGTTGTCTGTTCCCTTATAACTCAGGCGCCTTCAGAATATACGAAACGTTGTGCCCACTCACATCATAATGCTTGTGTCTTTCAATTCATTGCTGCACAAAATGATATCATACTTTAAATAGAGTGCGTTAGTATCAAAATGTTATTGTGGGGATATGATTAAACTAAACTGAACACAGTGTTTGACTATTGGGAAAATTGCGTAGCCGTCATTTTTGAAATGTACAACGACTTTAACATTTAGCTTAGAAGACTACTGTTTCCAAAGATTTTAAAAAAATCCCTGAAATTGTTTGGAACAACCAAATAAAAAATTTGTTGCCCACAACAAAATAAGTTAAAAACAGTATGTAAGTAACTCTAAGGTTGTTTTTGTTATGCAAATGATGATTAGCGAGTATTTGTATGACTAATGAATCAGTTTTTTTGTTGTTGAATTATTCTGTTTACTTCCTGTATACTTATCTTTCATAGTTCCCTCGAGATTGTTAGAGTTTCATTTCACACTCAAACACAAGTTGATTGATCGTTCCAATTCTCAACAGAGTATAGGTAGTGACATTTGTATCAAAACATCCACACCAATATCCGGATAACGACGAACTGGATAATTTCCATATTCTCGATGTGCCAATCATAAAAAGCATTCAACCTTACTCAGGTTGATATGAACTACCTCTCCATTGGTATGCCAGTCACCAAGTTAAATTCATTGGCAGATCTATTAAATGCTTTTTTGGGGCGTGAAATATCTTGTTCTGAATCCCGTGTGGATCACGTGGAAAGCTACTTTCGAACAGATCACAAGTAGACTGGCTCAACTGTCATGAACATTTTTGTGATCAGGAGATGAACCATAATTCGTTATCCGATTCGTTAGATGCCAATCAGTTTGAATCAAATTGATCTTATGGCCAAATTTTTGGGTTCCTTTTTATTTCAACTCAACCACCTTAAAATTTCGTTGGTTTTAGTTCACTCCCCCTGATGGCAAATGAGTTTTAAGCAATACTGTATATCATCAACTGTTATACTGCACACACAATTGAACTTACTAACTGACATTACTCAACACAGTTTCTGTGCTTGTGACTACAATCGGTTTCGTATCTACTGGACGAGTTGACCGGGTCAATGCCCGACTCGGTGACATGCCATGTAGATCAAATTATCGTGTTCGGCTTCACCGATTACACCGCCATTCTCTGTTGTGACATTACACACCAGATATGACGGCATACGCTTGCGGTTTTCAACTTTGTGTCTTGGATCAAACCATACTACGTATTCGGCCGAAACTTAGGCATCTTATCGCAACTCAGTTTCTCTCATATCTAATTTTCACTCTCCGTTTCTGGGCTAGAAACGTGAACAACGGTGAAATACGATAAATGGATCGTTTGTGTGCATACTGCCTTCGCTGGGGCATTTTGGTATTGACGAATAACTCACCTGACGAACTGGTTAAACTGGCTTTTGGAATGTTGGGATGTGAGTTAGAAAGACAGCGGGAGGCCAAAAATATAGGGTTCAACAGAGAAAAGCTGAGGATGATAAAAGAAGGTCATCATGAGTTACGCGAATATAAACTTTCGGTTTTAAACTTTCTCTCAATCAAGCTCTAGACAGCGTAATTAGACGGAAGATGAGGGAAAGAAAAGCGAGTCTCTTTCTACACGAACTCATTTATCTCCAGTCTATTTGAAATTTCAATGACAGTCAAATGAAATAACCTAAAACGCAAACGCCGTCGGCTAATACCTCTATCCAAAGCTTTGAATAAACAGTTGAGTAACAAGTGAATTAAGGTCTACTTTGAGGTCTGGAAATAACAGAATCACTGTTTGCTCCGCAATAAGATACACTTTATTCAATCCATCGTCCGCAACCAACAAACATAATTGATCCGTCAACGAGAGCTCTGGAAGACCAGTCTTTCCAATGACTAGCACGTCTAGTTTATTTTCACCTTGGTTAAATCCCTCCTGGCGATTCGGGGGGTAATTCACTCAGTAACGCGTATTCGACAATTCCAATAACGCTTATTCAGACGGTCAGGTCAATCGGACAATATTCCAAATCCAAAAACGTGAGAAAAAGTGATCGGAAGGATTTGGATTTATACGGTACTGTTTAGTAAAATTATAATAAAGGTACTATCTCACCTTGAATGCGAATTGACCGGATACACAAATCATCCAACAAAGTCGTTCAAAATGGTGTAACTAAATAAGATCCCAGAAACAGCCACCTGTCAACAGGAAATGAGTTCATTAAAACAATCGGGTACAGAGGAAAATGAGAACGTGTCGAACATTATCAAAAAGGAGGGTTTAGCAGATAAGCAATGACAGTGTAACGTGCGGTCGAAACCAGCAAGCGCGCACAGGTTGAATTTGAATCGGGTAACGGAGCGTGCTGCTGTGTTGTCGGCGCCGTTTTAGTTATCGTCTGTGTAAGTCGTGTGCATGGCTTACTGGGCCTTTGGCTCATGTTTGTTTTCTTGTTGTTTCCTTTCCCAGGACTTGTTGGAACCCCTACTTCGGAAGAACACTGTCCCCTGGTGTCTCCACGTTGCCCCACATTTGGTCCGCAGGCGTGCCGGACAGTCAACGTGTAAACAGCCGGCCTGCATGTTACAACAGTTATAAAAAAGAGAAAAGCGAACATTTTGTATGCAGTTACGAAATAAAATTCATCACGATTGTTTGCTGCACACAGCAAAGACAAATAATTGCAAATTTAGGATCAAATTTCTAAAAAAAACCAAACAAGCTTCAACAGATTTACTGCCAGGCATCATACCAAACGAAAGATGACAAACGTACCAGATGAACTTCAACAGATCCAACAATCGTGCTAAGCATTTGTGAGATATTTCGAAACACAAAATTGACGAGTATTGAAAAGATAACATGTCGGTAAACTGTAGCAGCGAAAATCTTCACTAAAAATGGGGTGACTATTATTCTCACAATCTTTACACCTATCAGATTAATGATTTAGGAAGATACTTATACCACGAGGACATGAGCAATTCGCGAAAATAATTATGGTGAAGAACTTTGGCTCCTTTTGTCCCCTTAATGTGTCCTACAATCTTTTTATTTCCATATGTTCCACCTTGTTCTGATTTCTTTTTACTGTCACGTGTTCATTCTCAGTCACTTCTGTACCGCTTTCTTTCAACCTGACCACTTTAGTGATTGTCTAGTGGGGATCACCCTATACAACTTTGGGGATGATAGTGGAAATGTTGCGATGCGTTAACAATTAATGTGTTCTAATCAATCGCGGAGGGAAACCACTGTGTGTATCACTATCAGAAAAAAATGAAGTCTACAAACAATTAGACACGTAATCAATCCTGTCGAATTGTATGTAATCAAGACCACTACAATTAGCTGGGTTGATTCAGCCACTTTGGCGCATATTATTCCAGCCAGTTATTCTTCAAGTAGGCCTCGGTTTCAGGTTCCTATTGCACAACACTAAATTAGATGAGTTAGCTAGGCTAGATTGTAGTGTTCAGTAGTTGACTCCGCTGTCAAACAACAATCCAGTTTACTGTCCTTTTGCAATTCAATGTTCACACGAACTTACAAGTCAGCGTTGTTTGTACAAAAATGGTTGACACAACCACATTAGTTACTGTGATTCTGATTACATAATAGATCATGTGACTCTTTTTTTGTCCAGCTGCAAGCTGTCCCTATATGTCTGCCTGTTTTGCGTTTGTGACCGATAGGAGTAAAAGAACTGTGAATGAGTCTTAATGTATTTCCTGTTCACTCTCAGGTGCAATGGTAAACAGCAAATCATTAGTTTAAAAGCCTTATTTTTCGTTCATTTTCTTGTGCTTTGTTGTAGGTGCTGATGAGCGACAGCAGACGTTTTAAGCAAGATTTTCATATAACGTACAAATTTGCTCAGACAAACAGAAACGCTGACTGGGGGATATGTCTTTTATGCATGCACGTCGAGACGGAATATCTGATCCGATCATATATGGTCAGGAAGAGATGTGATGCGGATTTTATGCCACTGGAATAATTTGTTTATTTAAACAAAGGATGTTACGACCTGTGAAGGATTACTTAAGCATAAAAGTACCTTCATTTAATTTAGAAAACGTCATGTGTTAAATTTTTGGGAGCACCTCTAGCGCAATATATCAAACTTCAACTTGGTTTTTTTTTAAACGCCTTGTATACTAGGCGCTTGTTCACACTATGTTAGGGTTGCCCCTGGATAGTTTATGTAAAATGCGCTGCAGTCAGACAATGCTGAGACATGAAACAAGTGATCGCTTGGAGGTCCTCCTTCTCTTGTTTAGTACAAAGGGGTATACAACATTATTTCGTTAGAATGAACTAGGATGTAGCGTAGAATAAATGATGTAAAAATATCCACCTGTCATCCTATGTGTTACTAGTGTTTTTCATTCATTTGCCTTGCATACTTAACCCAAGTTTTGTGGGCTCATTTTGATGAAAATATACACAATATGATATCTATACACACATTTTTGCTACTTACGGCACTGTGATGTGATAAGATTCGTTCCCAGTGCTTCAGACTTCATAACACGCAAATAGGATTACGTAAGACATACTCCGTGTATCGTAAGTTAGGAGGTCGGTCGAAATGTCTCATCAGAGTATATCTTATGTAATCCTACTTGAGTGTTCTAAATTCTTTCGGGGACATAACTGTTCCAGTCTTCGTTGATTTTGTGACCTAGGCGTTCACAGAAATGCTCAGCCTGACAAACAAATCTGATATGCATTATGGTGTACTGATAGTGTATACTGCGCTTCACATAAGGATTCTTCTTACTTTGTTGCTCCAGTATGCAGAAGTTTTTGGTTGCAAATAAGTTGATGATAGGGACCTCCGTTTAACTTGTCACCGGAGTATGTCTGTACACGACTGAGTCATCCAAACGGTGGTACACAATTGGATAGATAGACTTTTCCACCTAGATTCAAAATCATATGATATCTAACATCCTTTACTTTGATAATAACAAATAGTTTTATTGGTAGTGACCACTTTTATCCTGTTATTACTATTCCAGCACACTTCTGAGGCAACCAAACAACTGGGAGTAAAAGTACATATTGTTGCCTCAGGTTCCCTCCCTCATTTTATCGACCAGTGCATAGCGTTTAGGGGTGGATCACAATTCACTCGAGGCCACCCCATTTGCACTAAACACAACTTAAGTATGTATGTTCCATGGTCCACATGATAATAACCTGTGTGCTTCTCGCATGACCGTTGCCCATGTATTATCACTAGCCAAGAACCGTGCTCAGTTTCTACTCAGGATATATTTCGTGAATATTTGAGTGAAACGCAAAGTCTTCCTAAGATTTAACATCATTGTTAAAGCGTGAAACACTTAACTGGAGAACATTCTGGTATCTCCATTTTTGACGACCAAGAGTTTTCTTAACTGATTTCCCCTGTCCGGACGGCAGCTTCTTTGGAATACGGTCATCAACCAATCTACGAATATGACCTAGCCAACGAAGTTGAATCAGCACTGAAATGACTTAAATCCCATCCATATCCACTCGCCAGAACACCTCAGTATTCGGAACTATGTCCGACCACCGAATAATTAAGATGCACCTTAGATATCACACATGGGGCGGCTCAGATAACGTGTAGTTTATGTTATGTCTAAGTTTCATTGTCGTACAGCAATATGGACAACCAAATTGTGCGGTAGGCAAACAGCTTAGTGACCATCTTCAGGCTGTGGTTCATCCAGGCATGCATTTCAAGACGTCTGAAAGCAGCACCGGCCTTCGCCATGCGGGCTCACAACTTGCGGTCTACGGACAAAGCTGTCAACATATCGATATTCAAGTAGCATAAGTCTGCGTAGCTGTCGACAACGTCTCCGTTGATACAAATTTCAGGCGCACGAACAGGAACAGCACCTCCACCCGAAGAATGTTGAAAGAAAGCAAACGTTTTACCTGGGTTGATATCCACTCCAGATTCTGATGCCGCGGTTGTGAAAACCGTGGCCAGTCGCTGAAGTAAGTCTTCACTGTGTGCGAACAATGTGCGGTCATCTGCAATCAGAAACATGCACACTGTTGAGATATGTAAGTGAGTTGGGGCGTCGAAACTTGGGATACTCATTAGGCATCCACCAATCCGGTACTCAACCTCAACTTCGTTTTATGCTGAGTCTTGAAGATTAACTGTTAGTGTGGCAGTCAAGCACAAATAAAGCAGGGTTCGGAGCTAGGACACAACCACGTTTCGTGCGAATGACAATGTCAAAATCATCATCCACATGATTTTATCTTTGCATTCATGTCTACATGCAACATTCTAATTACATTGACGAACTTACATAGACATCCAAACTTACCAAGCGCCGTCCACAGGGTCTCGCGGCTCAGAGAATCAGAGGTCTTGGTGAACTCCACGAAGAAGGCGTACAGACGCTGGTTGCCTTCCAGGTACTCCTGCTGAAACTGTCGAGCATCAAACACCAGATGGATCGTACTGCAACTCCCCGAGAATCCACATTCAAGAACACTAGCCAACAAAACGTTCTTGCAAGCACCTTGTCAGCTCAGCTCTACAGATTAATGCTAGCGGTGCACTGTTCGCTACCTTTGTCACCGAACGAAGGTACGACGAAGACATATTTGATTACTTCCCTCAGCCAGATAGAGCGAACCAATGAGAACAAAGAAATTCCCAAATCTGGTCTACCTTTCTTCAGAAGTTCCTCTGATAATTCATCTTTACATGCAGCGCTTCCATTTCGTCGTTGTACACGACACATCTCTGCTCCCGTGCCAAATATGAGCTGAGGGTAAGTGGAGATTTCACATTTCGTTGTGGTGGGCTACTCACGGTCTCCCAGCTAACGGCTGCGTGACGGTTTTGTAAGCTACCAGAGTGATTGCAGTAGACTTACATAACCTATTCTGGTTGAGTGCACGAAAGGTTGGAATACTTGTCAACCACTGCCTTAACAGACTGGATGGACGAACCAAAAATCGCCTTCAGTGGATCGTAGAAAGCCTCCTGTTGACGGCAGTCAGCGTAGCCCTGCAGAAGATCACTTTGTTTCCGTGAAGCCGTTCGATGATGTTACGGCAAACACTCCGGAATGTGAATCTTTCGACTTCATTATCCGGGTCCATTGTGAAGACAATGAAGGCTGTATTATGCTTTCTTATCAAGGTGAAGGTAGCTGAATTGTTGTCGTCGAAACAGCGTGAGGTACCAGCCATCTCGATGGCTGTTGCCGTGATCTGTCCCCTGAGCCGTTGCCACATACCCTTGGGGGTATTAGATGGCGGAGAGTCACTCAGACGAACGGTAACCGTTGTCTTTCACCACAGCAGTAGCTCGATATTCAAATTCTGCCGCTTTCCAAACGAACGACAAACATTGATGACTAATTTGGTCCTGACCAGCCTATGATTCGTGTCATGTTCCGATTCACTCATTGCTGGTGTGATACCTAATTCATGAATATCGCATGATCAAATGGTCAGGCAAACAGTGGTGAACGATTCACGCATGAGACCATGTCATGATATCGTTCATATTCATTGGAAATTGAGCGTTTGTAACATTTAACTCGTCAGTAGTGCACAGAGGGAACATGTCATCACCGTCCTCATTGACCGAACCGAATTGCGGGGTCCGAGGGCTTCTGACCAAGATGCCGAGTCGCATCTAACTCGAGTGATAAAGTTATCCAGAACGAACGACGGTTCACCCAGCTGTGTCAAGCTGATTACGTTGAACTGTTGATAACAGAACTGTTCATTTTTTGTTATTGGTGTGACATACAGTTGAACCATAAACACAAAAAGTGTGACCTACCTTTCTCGACTGGGCCGAAGGTGCTTGGACATGATTCGATGGCTGATACTGAGCTGTTCATCCATTCCCAAAGAAATGAGACGGTCGTCGACTGCGAAACAAACAAGGTGTTCTCGAGCACAAGCTGTAGGGTAACCTATCCAGTATAATGTGTATTCAGCACCTATCCCTCACAGCTTGCCTTAGTCTGCATGACTTGTCTCATTCAAGACTGTGGCATCGCGGCCGAAACTAATCTGTTCCATTACTCTCAACAGCGTACAGCGTTCTGGTCGTCCGATACTGCAACGTTCCAGCACCATACACACATTACATGTCCAGACGGACAGCGTGTTGATTCCTTGGGCAAATCTCTAGTTGTCTTGAAGGACTTCAACTGGAGACTGACTTAAACACATGCGAAAAAAAGAAACAGGGTCTTTCTAGAGAACTCCGTTAGAGATTCTGACTATCCCATATGCGGCAATAGGATATATGGTTTTCTCGGAGGACCCCGTTTCGAGCCGGTGACTCAAAAGTTCGATTCGTTTAACAATGAGGAACTAATCTAACCTATTAACAAACTGAATAAGATGGTGACGGCTCACTCTGCTTAATGTTGAGCGCAGCAAATGTATTGTGAGTTGCATCAAACGTTTAAAAGTTAGAGCGGGGTTTTCGACCGTGCAAGATACGTTGCCCGTAGTCCCTGTCAACTGTTAGTTGGTTCAAGCGTTGTTTGTTGGAAGGTACCTTTTCTTACCTCCTCCTTCCATAAGCGGACGAAAGCAGTATTGCAACCATAAATATAATTCTACTGTGTACTCATAGATTCGTATCTCATCGTTTAGATGCTTCCAAGCAGTCATTTATGCGATGAACAAACCTTTTAGCTTAACTGCTTTTTTTGACCGTATGACCGGCATGGCCTGCATGACATGGTTGAACCTAGAAGTACCGAAGTCCTAGTCAGTCTAGCCCTTCGAATCGATGTGGTACAAAAGCCTGACCACCACGCTAATGTAGCAGACAGGGTTGGCGGTATCTGTTTCGGATTAGCCAATCACAATGACCGAAGTTAAAGGACGCCTGCATTTATCACTCACCACAAGTGACTTGCACCATGTGTAGTTCAACTCACACACCCCATATTCAATGTAAACCGGTAGGAATTAGACCAGGAGTCGTGTGATTGAAGGTCTTAATATCCAGCTTGCCATTACTTGTAGCAGACATAAGTGTAGAGCAACAAACAGACATGATGAAAAAGCTATGTGCATAATGGTTCTCCATTTGTACTGTCGGTCGAACGCCACCGCACCTACAGACCACGATCAAGCAGAATTCAAGACTCGCTTGCCTTCACATCATAGATCGGGCCGTAGGACGCAGCTATCCTACCGCACACACACGACCCCACGAACACCGGCTCGTATAAATGGGGACAAAGCATACTCCCTTCACATGAACGGCATGCACACTGAATCAAACAGATACGTTCCTGTACACAGGTCTGGAACGTGCTTCCAGGGATGATGCGCAGGCATCTATGTTTCGCATGTATTAAACACACAGTCTTTATCAAACTACATGATGCACACCATGCTATAAAACGAATTATCCTAATAAACGGTGAACACTTTGTTCAGTCTGTTTAGCTGGGTGTGATCCATTCAGGCACCTGAAATGTAACCCGTTCTAACACGTTTATCTACTTATCTGATGCCACATAAATCAAAAGAATGAAAAGGTCGTCAAAGAACTGCATTTCTGCCTAGCGATGGACTGTTCCTGATATGCATTGAAAAACATGTCTCTTATCGATCCCTTCAATCTTCGAAAGCTACCGAGCCCGTAAACATACAGACCCAGACAAGTTAACCGAAAAGTTTGCTGCAGTAAGACAGCTGTGATCAGTTGTGAGTGATGTTCAAGTTTAATAGACAAAAAGAATCCGGCGACGCGTCATATATTCAGTCAGTGTCACGTGACAATATTATCGGGGCGAACAATCAATAAATCATATTTTCACAACGCCCAGTCATATGCCTCGAAAACTAAAACAACGAATTCGTTCTAATTAACACAGAGACAGTAGCTACCGTGAATTTTGATTAATGCACGTCTTGCGAACAGTTAATTGTTAGTCACTTTTATCAAAATAAAGTCTCGTGAGTTTCAAGTACAAACGCTGAAAGATTGATCTTTATTGGACTCTATGCTTGATGACAACCAAATTGCGCAGCCTTAATTTCATGGGATACACACCCAGCTTCCGAAACTGTGCAGCGTTTTGCCCAAATGAGATTCATCTTTCTCTTACATGTTTTTAGTGCACTTATTGCCAGCGACTTCATATGCCATTCCTCTTGATAGTGTTGGGTAAAACGTGAAGTTTCTGACAGTGCCGAAGTGCATGGCACAAGAAAGTAGTTTACCTACGACTCCGACATGAAAACAGACAGTTGGATTGTTACAAGAGATCAAGGAAACTTACAGTGTGGAAGACATTTCACGATATCTCTTAGAATAAGAAAATGCATCGTCCTGTTGTTTGACAGGTTTTTGTAAGCTGGTCATAACTGTTCGAATGAACATATTTGTGTTGTGTAACATGCAGTCTCGTTTGTGAGTAGTATAGTGTGTACGTTCGGGAACTGAAGGGCAGGTCTCAATGTCGGGAAGACGATGGATCAGAAGTGACCATTGGAACAATGTGTATCCACAATGGGGGACGTGCCATCAGGATGAATTACAGTGTATTGCTGCCCAATTATTATGGATACATAATAAATCATTTCGCAGGTCAAGCATCTTTTGCGGTCACAACACTAGCATTCAAA
>LUCH01001103.1:53762-71282 GCA_013368495.1 Paragonimus heterotremus
CATCAGGATGAATTACAGTGTATTGCTGCCCAATTATTATGGATACACATCAGCCATGCAAGTGAGTGCACGCGTTCGTTGTCCCATGGATTTAATATAATAAATCATTTCGCAGGTCAAGCATCTTTTGCGGTCACAACACTAGCATTCAAAATGTCTCTGAATGTGGGCATTTTGATGTGTGCTAATATCTTTTGTTTTAATTAGTTACTTTATATATATATATATATATATATATATATATATATATCTGATAGATTCGGTGCATATTTCAAGGTAGCTCATAGCAGAATAAATAGTTTTTCTTACCATCTGCTTCAATAGATTCAACAGATATTCATTTTGTAACGGAACTTAACTCATGGTGATCTTACGTCGAAGATTTCTCCACTCCCACTTCGAAAGATCCGGATGATGCAATTAGTACTCAAAATGATAAGGTTATGTACACCAGCGCATGTTGCTAAACAAGGAAATTTCACCGTTTCAGGTTGTTTCAAGCCCATTTTATTGCGTAATTAAGCGACTACTCAAAAACCGATAACAGTATTCGATATGCTCAAGGTATTCTGTACTCAAGCGGACTGTTATCAGAATTCATTTCTATACGTGCAATTTGAAGGCTTGCATGTTTTAGTGATTGAACTGGATTGAGATTTCGTGAAAAATACCGTTTTTTCCAGTTTAACAACTTAGTCCAAATCAATACGTTGAGCCACCAATGCAATTTACCAGGTTAATTTCCTGAAGTGAATCGGCTGTGTGACGTGTCTGTTTATCATTTATCGTTCGTCACGGAAAAAGTACTCCAAGTTGGTCGTTAAGTTTCATGACGAAAAATGTCAAACCTTTGCAGTTTTGTTTGATGGCACTTGGAGAATCTGAATACACACCGAAAAACCGTAGGCAAAAGCCGAACGTAAAAATACCATTTTGTGTTTTTTCCAGGAAATATTTGTACACAACATTGAAGTTCAAATGCCACACGAGTTTGGTGTGTTATTTGCTTGCTTCTTTTTTCAGAGAGGGATCAAGTAAATAATGATGGCATACGTAAGCAGTTTCGTTTAGATTAAATAACCAAATGAGTTCACTGATTACATGACTAAATCAAGCGATGCTTTGCTTCAAGGTTGTGTGCTAGTTTGTCAATTCATTTAAACATACATAAATACAACTGAATTGCACATACAGCTTGAAACAGTTTGGTGACATAAGCTTTCAACTCGAATAGTTGTTTATCTATAATTTTCACATTTTCGTCAACACCATTTGTCTTTTTCTGTTTGTTCTTAGGGCACTCTTATCTCCCTTCAATCTGTCACTCAGAGTTCCAGATTCGTCGTTCTTCTCATCTGTCACTCATAGAACTGTTAAACCAGCAAAACTAATTGGCATGTTTGTGTCCATGCCTTTGCAAACTAATGTTACCCCAACTATCTGTTCATCACATTGCCTGATTTTTATTTTTTCCCCTGTTTCCCCCCTTTTGTCATTTTATCTTTGGATAAAAAAATGTGATTCATTCTAGCGTGAAGAGTGTGACGGGTTTTGCAACCAGCTTAAAATTGCGTCAGTTTCGTGAAATGCCAAGTAGTCAGATCAATACAGGGAGTATCCGGAATTTGAATCATATGTCTATCCTACTTCGGTTTGCGTAAGCGTGTTTCTCCAGTTTGCTATTGATTGGTTAATGTACTGACTGAGCACGTGGTCCCCACATTTGTGAACGTTTTAAACTTGGAGAGGACAAACAACGTAATTATTCAGTTGCGGTGGTGTCGACTACGGTCAGCTGTCATTATTTCAACCAATTCGAGTGTGACATCTGAGTATGCGTATGGAATAAAACCAAAGACAGTACTTCATACCATGTTGGTATACACGCAATATGGTAGTTATTTCTCTTCAACTGATTCAAATTAGTGCCCTATATTTTCCAAAATACTTTAGAACTGTTACAACGACGCAGTTCATCAAAAGTAAACGTTATGTAGCCATATACCGTATGCCGTGTCGAAGTGAAAACATATTTTGATAGAACCATTCTAATATCAGAAATTGTTTTTCATCCAGGTTACTACCTAACAGATTCCTGTTGAAAGCGCATCCTTACTGACCATTTAAAAGCATCAGTTCATATAACTTCAAGAAGCTTTAAACTAGTCTTACACAGTATTAATGACGACATCTACTTTCAGAACATTCACGTAGACAGTGTGTGATTCGTAATCGGGCCTCACTGTCATACTGGTAATACACACTCACGTGATAGGCAGATTACATAATGAATAACTATTAACCAACTGTTCTCAATCTAAAAGTCGGAGAGTTGGAATGATTCAAGCTTCCAGAAAATGAGATTGGTGATGTTATTCCTCACTCTCTACTTTTAACTGTACGCAGAATGCAAATGCAATTTTCGGTAAACGACACCGTTCTGTAGCATTTGAAGATCACTAAAAATACACCGTATAGTTAACATCTAGTACGCATGCTCCTAAACATTTTGTATGGTCTTTCTCCACAGGTAAATGAGTTTGATCAACCGTCTTTTAAACCAAAGTTATTTGACGACTGTTTAGTGGAACAGAGAATTATTTAGAGTTAAAATCAAATGTTTTGGTTAACACTTCTACAAGGTTTGAGCAAACGGCAGTAACAGAATCTTTCGGACTAAATTATTGGGAGACAGAAAAGAACATTATTGTTAATGGTGAAATCGGTCGGTTTTTTATAACGTTCTCTTAGGCTATAGAGACCAGATTGACCTTGTCCAAAGCTGAACCACTGAAATTCAATCACTAAAGTTATCAAGGTAAAGCCACAACCAAGCATCTAACATATTTGAGTGTTTCAAATATGTCCACTGCGTTTATGAAAATAAAGACATAGATGAACATATGATTCGGATAATTCATCTTCAGGGCGGTACAGTTGTATAAGGAGTTTACAGAATTAGATCTAGATATCGATCAGACATGACAGAGAAAATGAGTCACTGGTCAATCAATTCACTATGGTTTGGTTGGTCGACGACGTCACGCTCGTCCATTAGTTTGGCCGCGAGCGTTGGCCATCTATCTGATGAATTTGTTGCCATGATAGGTACAGCGCCTGAGTACACCGCTTTTGATGACATAATACCAGGTCAAGCAGCTTATACAGGTGAAAGCTCTCTAAACTAATCCGAGAATACCATCCACGGGAATTGGGGCACGGGGAAACACGATCGGTCAAAACTGTTACTGTCGCTCATCTGGTTCAAAAAGAGCATCAGATCAACATTGATCAAGATTTCCAAATAGTTTATCGCGTGTCAGACAACTCATCAAAGGTCTTCCGAATGAGAACACCGTACTGCTGACGCCACCCGAATCAGGCTGCTTGACCCCGTATTATGTCATCAAAAGCGGTTTGTTCAGGTATTGTACCTCCCATGGCCACAAATCTAGTGGACTAAGGACCAACATGCACGGCCAAGTTAATGGACGAACGCGACGTAATCGACCAATCAAACCACCTTGAGGTGATTCACCAATGACTCAGTTTCTCTATCATGTCTGGTTGATATCCCGACCTAACTCTATTAAATACTTATATAATTGCACACATCCGGATTTCCGTGCCTAACACTAAAATGGATTAGGAGTGAGAAACTAAAACATAGCCGGTTCTGGAAGAAAGATTTTATGAATAAAAACAACTTTCTCGGTTTGCAAATGTAGCCAATAAATTCGTAAGACGATAGTGTCGTTTCATACCATTTCACCAGCAACTACACTTTACACAGTTATAAAACGGCCAGAACATGAGACTAGATTAGACTATGGAAATTATATCCACAACCTCACCAGTATGTTTTTGGTCAAGTCCACTTTAGACGTTGTTCAAAGCTTATAAACTAAAGAAACTTTCTCCTGGAGTCTAACAATCTCAATCTTCAGTGGGGAGTTGATAAAAACTGATCATTCTGTTAGAATAGTCCAATAAACGCAGCACCATCGATTCGCTTCAACATAATGAAGAAAAACGTTGACGGTACAACGAAAAGCGTTCACGTTTTGTATGGACCAAACTGTCGGTAGGCTTTCTATGATGAATATGAGTTAAGGTGATTTCAAATTAATACACTTCATAAAGGTAAATAAATAAGAATTTGACGAGACACATGTTTTGTCAGTGGTATGGGGTGGTAGACTTCGGTTTCTATGGACTATGCAACACTCATACTTTCAGCGCATTTCTTTTAAATTAAATGATGGAATTGGTGGTTGTCTGTGGATGTGGTGCATCAGTGGTTTTTATCCAGTGACTACTACACCTAGTTTGACTCTCACATCTAAGCCAGAACGAATTTTATTTTTAGGTTTGTAGGGAGTGACTTCACAAACTAACGTCAACAATAACGCCACAATTAGCGTTTTCCTTTTAATCTAAGAACTGTAAGGAACGAGAGTATGTTATTTATCTATCGATGTATCACTAATAGTGAATCTTTTCAAGTCCATTTATCGTTCTGTGTTTGGTACGACGCCGAACGTTAAATTCGCTAGTTCGGCATATTTGTAAAAGTCTATCGTAAGTTCACCCTTCCTTTGCCTTTTGCTATGTGTGGTGAACTATCACGATACATTGTACATAAGGTGTTTGTTTTCTTTCTTATAACTAGCGCTCTTTATCTGTTAAAACTTTATTCCTTGGCATCGCTTGACACGTTCTCACCTTCATCTGTACCCGTTTGTTTTAATGAACTAATTTCCTGTTGACTGGTGACCAGCTGAGAACTCGTTTTTTGTTGTTATTTCGAGAGCCTTTTACTGCCAGATAATTTGAGCGTCCGGTCAATTCACAGTCAATGTGAGAGAGTACTTGTATTGCAAGTTTATTAATAGTGTAGTGTAAATTTAGATCATTTTGACAACCCTTTCTGACCCTTTTTTACAACTTACCCCATCTATCCCGACCGTCTCAATCGGCCTTATTCGAATTGTCGATTACGTCGATTTACCAATCGTAAAAAGTGTGGTGCGTTATCTTGTCTCGAAAATTCCCAAGTAGGATTTCACAAAAGTAACAGCAGGAAAAACTAATGGCCAATCGAACCGGCTCACTATCAGATCCGAAAATCTTTCATTGCAATGTATATGAGCACTTTTTGGGTGTGCTATCACGACATCAGCGATAATTTCTCCGATAATATGTCTACACAATAAACGGAAATCTAATCGGAAACACATCGTTTCTACTTGTCTGAAAATGATAATTGCAGCATGTCATCAGTTCCTACAAGATCGAAATTTTTGTCACCTTCTTTCAAAATATTTTATTACTTTACTTGTAATTAACTAATCGCGTCTTTGATTTTTTTCAAAAAAATTATTGAGATGACATGAAGCGGACATCGTATTTTCATTCTAAACCTCTCCAGTTAACGCAAGATAATTTTTTTAGAAATTAACCTTCAGCTCAACAAGTTGGTGAAGCATTCTTTTTCCTGACAAAAACCTTACTTTGGTGGTAACAAGATATTCAACATTCACAACTCCCAGTATGTTCCATAATTTAGATAACATTCTCATTTTTAAGGATTAGTTTTGATAAAGCTAACCGGTGATATTATGTCATTCCCTGACTGAATTAGTCATGGACTGTTTGTGATTAGTGTTCTTGATAAATTGGACTTGAAGCAGCTCGTTCAACAATTTCGGACGTAGATAAATTTCTAATAATAAACCACATTCTTTTGGATCATCAACAACCGTGTTAAAGCTGCATACACTGGTTGTGCTACCTGTGACTATTCTGAAGCTCACCTCATTCCTTACCGCGTAATCAAGGCAACACGTAGCGACACGGAGTAGTTAAACAGAAAACCACTGTCATTGTATTCTTCAGACTGAATAGCTGAGTGAACAGTTAACATTAACGCTACGTTTCAATCACCTCGGGTAGACTTCCTGAAGAGTGTTGTATTCGATTTCGATTACAAAACTCCTGAGGAAGGCCATCCGAGGTGGATGAAACGTAGAGTAATATGACTTACTTGTAACGCTGTTATTCTCAATCCATTGGTTAATAACATGTTAAACACAACGCTCAAACTGTTCAACTTCATTCGTACTAAATTTAGTGCGGATATCTTATAGTAACTTTTGAAGTTTTCTGAAACATTCTAAATTTTCCTTCCGAGTATTCTCCTACAAAAGTAAGACTTTACTCACCCATAATTTTCCGTACATTAATAAATACAAAAATACGAAAATCGCCAATATTGTACGGCACCATCTTTGTAACTTGCATTTGAAACCTTCGGAGTCCATGGTGATACAGTTCTATAGTTACTTGTGTAGACTAAACTCGTGTTGCATGATGCTGCCTTAGGAAGCCAGATACTTGATTGTACTCTTCGAATGTCTTGCTTACACGTGAGAACCAACTTTGGTGACTCCAAAGGTATACCCGGCACCACTTTTGTGCAAACGACCCGTAATATCTACCCAAGGATGTACAAATAATTCATCTGATCCCTACTACCTCACAGATGAAGCCTGTTCCTTCATTGGAAATCGTTTCACCGTTACCCATTTCGGCGTCCTTCATATGTTGCGATGAACCTGACGTAATTTTAAAATAAGTTGCGGTCAGCTTCTTCTGATTTGACCGTCATCATCCATTTGTTCATAGTAGAACTACGAGCAGAGTCACCACGATGATGCCCAACCGAGCAGTCGAGCGAACACCATTTGGAACCTGTCATAACAAATTATGAAGGCTGTTCTCATCCAACTCATCAGTTCACCTACGGCTTCATCGCGAGTGTCTCGGAACAGCAGATTTTCATCTGTAAGACAGTGCACAAACTGCACTTAGTCTGGGGGCTAACCATTACTTATTCCAATTGTGAAAGGGTACTGTAGCGGAACTCTTAACCCAGATAGCTTGAGTACCCACTAACAAATAACGCAATCTCAATGATAGTCAGTGAAAAGGTTAGGTCAAATGGTTTGGATCTTTATTGTTGGAATTGGTGTGCAAGCTTAATGCAGTGGCACTCATCCGGACCGTGCCCTACCCTGTTCCGTTGTGTCGTTCTCTCTGTTCCGATCCAGGTACAACCGCGTCATGCGTGCCTGTGAATCTACCGCACTGAATCACATCCATCTGCAGCGTTCCAATTGGCGGAGCGTGGACATGGTGGCTGGGCACGTGCGTTCGGATGTGGAAGAGTTTTCGAGCCGATGAATGTGTGGACGCACATGTGCAGGCTGGGACAGTGAGCGTCACTTCGACCAGACGGCATGTCGCGTGATCGGCCGCGTGAGAAGGCGAGACGACGGCTACATTACCCAACTGTGGCACGACAGTGTGATCGAATATACCAACTCAATTAGGCCTAGATCACTACCCAGCGTGAGGGTCTAATGTGTCGACTAATGTCGTCATGACTACTACGTAACCGTAACCACTCGACCATTATGGCAAGAATGGTTTCAGAATTACCACTAGACGTTCACGCCCTACGCGTGAGTTGTCTTCACAGTTTTGTTTTGTCCATTTTCGGCACAATTTTCAGTAACACGTCTCTAGTTAACTTTGTGACAAAGAATTGTTCCAGCTATTGACATACTAAAAAGGATCAGCCTAGATTGAGTACAGAAGATGTTGCAGCGTGTAGATGAAAGTAGTGGGATGCCAAACTTGTGGATGCATACACGATTCACTGTAATTTTGTGTCCCCTCGTTACTCTGGTGTGCACCGAGAAAATAAACAGGTATTTCTGGTGTTAACCACTTTGGTACATTACATTGTGACCCACCCGAAATGTTCGACGAACCAACTGTCGAATAGTCTACGCGATCAGTAACGAAATAGAAATATGATCCAGTTCGATTACGATGTGGTAACTTCAAAGGATTTGTATAAAGTGATTTTATTTAGACGAGACCCAATTGTGAAAAGTCAGGGCTTCGGCTGGATTCGAACCAGCGACAGAAACCCTATGCCTCATCGCGGCAAACGCTCTACCAGCTACGTTATGACGTCAAGCCAGCAGCCGAAACGGTTTCTGAATAACCATCGACGTTGTCCTTCATATATTTTGGGGATGAAGGTTTTTCGCTTACCCCCTAACTATCTACATCAAAATAGCATAATATACATTGGCCAACTGTGAATAAATTGCAAATTTGAACATTTAGGCAATCCGATGTCTTGATTTGGTCGCTCGAAACATACTGGTAGCGTAGCAGTTAAGTGTGCTGACTGACAATATGTGTTTCTGTATTCGACCCCAGAATAGTATCCCTGTCAGTCTATTATTGTCAACATCGTGTATGATTGATCACGTGGGCATCACACAGCAGTAGTTAGGGTCGATACCATGCTAACAACAATACGAACACGCATTACTTTTCAACGATAATACAGTCTTTTGGCGAACATCATACACTGGAGTGAAGATGAGAAGTAACCTAACCAGGACAGTCTTAATGGTAAACAAAACTATCCGAGAAAGTAGTCGAATTGAAGAACTAACGATGTCAGTGCAGTACCAGGTATTGTGACAATCACACCCACTACAACCACCAGACACAGTCTTCACGGTGATCAGCTCCAACAGAAACGACAACACAAGCGACGTTTCGCTCGAGATGAGGTCACCCTCTTTGTAAAGCATAACAATAAGCGTACACCTTAAGACGTTAGTAATTGGCACGCCTCACTAGACCAAAGTAAAAAGCAGGCAGCAGCTAGAACGAGTTATATTTTCGGAAACTGCGCGATCAGTTTGATACCAAAACGAGGCCGTGGGTAGAATTCACGATAGCGGCCCAACTATACAAAGTGGTTCAAAATAATAAATATGTGCAAAGAATACCATAAAATCAATGTTTTACAAGGTGCGAGATTAAGTTCCTGAGAGACCACTGTGTGTAATTGCCACTGTTTCTATTCTGGTGGTCACGTGAGGTATGTGAACCGATGTGGCGATAAAGGTACTTTTGGGGCACTAAGAGGATGCTGATTTAAACACATCTGGAAACCATATATATATATATATATATATATATATATATATATATATATATATATATATATATATATATATATATATAAGCGTTCAGAATCTCGTGCTAGACAATGTTGACTTTGTGAGATATGCCTAGCCGACTAACCAGGCCAAACTAGATGAATCAATGTTTCAAACTCGAAGCCTTCATGGCGGGGACCCAAGGTTTATGTATTCCAGTGGTTAAAATCTTCAGGGTAGTGATTTTAAAAAAATGGTGTAGCGAAGAAGCTCGTTTTTGGTTATTCATCATCAGACCAACTACATAACATTCATATGAAACAGAGTTGTCAGGGCAAAACGAACAAAAACAAGTAACAAGTTTAATTGAGGCCAGACACGCTATAGGCAATACGGATACAGTGTTTTGATACGATTGCGTCACAATTATGAGGCAACTGGAACCATGACGCTTTGATCGGTCGTGTTGGCGGTGGCTGACCATGACAACTTTAACGTTTATTTCAACGCTTATCTGAACGCATGCGTGACTATCATCCTGCCTGGCTCAGTAGCGGAGTCACTAGGACAATTACCAGTGCAATTGTTGCACACCTTGCTGATAAACATCATACTGTCAACCTGGACTCCTCTTTTCGTCCGATTTACTGAGTCAACGGCGGTCACTCAAAAGTCGTCAGATGCCGACTTTTGGCCGCAGCTGAAGTGATTGAAATTCGACTAAATAATCCACCCTCGTGCACATAAAAGCGCTTTGTTCAAACGCTAAAGTTGTCGTGGCTTATGTATTTGTTCAGCTATCATTTGTTCACAGTAAAACGGTTGCCTTCGTCCTCAATTAGTCCACAGCCAATGCAACTCATTGAGTTGCTGGTCTGTATCGGGCAGAATAGAGATAAACGCACAACCAAAGTCAAAATTTCCATAGCGAAGCTGCTGGGTTCTTGTGGGTTTAATTGTCACTTCTAGTGAAAGCCGTTTTCCGGTAGAATAGTTTGCCGTTGAATAAAAGTTAGAGTGCTCCGGAAATGATGTGGTATGGTTGTATATATAGAAAGGTGTGTACAGTGCTCCGTTTTCCTGTTTCTAACCCGTAGAACAATTCCCGCGGTCTGTCTTGTTTTGGTTTAGACATACTTCATTAATAAATGGAAAAATCAGGCCAATTTTTCCAGACAGTGCTAGAAAGAAGTATTAAGTTAGACAGTCTTTTCAGACAGCCTGTGATCGAATATTTCAGAATGATCAACTTATTCCCATTTGACCAGACAGTAGCACACACCCAAACTGAACCACCAGCAGCTTATATTGAGAGACTGGCCATGCCATCATTGTACCACTCATTCTTGGCAGGGTTCCGCAGACAAATTCTGAGGCGTAATCGTGATTAGTCTGTCCGAAAAGTTCTGTTTCACTATGACTGCTGATGAGTAGTCGGGGATTTGATTAATTTCAAGTTGAACATTCCCCACAACTGACCTGTCTAGGAAGTCCTAATCGCGGGGTTGTCGATTGGAGTTAACAGACAGTAACTGTGTCTCCATTTCGAGATGATCGGGCAACCTGATCACTACTCACAAGCGAAAGTGGTTGAGCGTTCAGATTTGGCTATTCCGTCGTACCTAATGTGAGGTCAGTGGCGCAGTGGTCAACACGGTTGCCTCATGAACAGCGTGTCCGGGGTTATAGTCCCGGCCGTGGCAAGGATATACATTACTGACGAGCCCTAATGAGAACGAAACTCGAGTCTGGTGCTTCTGCTGTTTGAAAGGAGCCGACTGGAAAGTGTATGGGTATGCGACAGCTGCGCTCAATTGTGGGTGATGTTCAACTTGATATTAAGTATGTGCAGATCAAGTGAAGTGTTACGCGAAAGTGTTTGGAAGTCAAATGAAACTTACATAGTAAAGATCACATTAAGGATGATAGAGGGAGACAAGAGATGACAAAACAGATGGCGAAAAAAATGTTCATTCCATCTGAGTGTTTGGACATTATCTCGGTGTACTTACCTATCGGTGCATCAAATGTGAAGTAGACACAACGCGCCATACAAACTGTGCGATTTGTGCCAAGTAGACACTTGGAAATTGCTCAGCCCAATTTTTGGTCATGTATCTCAGCAACTTATATAGGTACTACAAGCGCGAATGACACATATACTTGGAAAGTGAACAAAGTCAATACGAAAGCTTATATCATACACAAATGGCAGTGTGCGGGAAACATGTGGATAAGAAAAACTGTATAACACAATGTTTGGACTTGATGAAATCCGAATAGTGCAGCAGACGTCACTGACAGTTGCGAATCACCAACTGTGACAGTAGGAGCTTACGAAGTATAACAAACAGAAAGATTGCTATGAGTGGTCCTTAACTTGTAATGCGTTTGCTGGGTGAAATTGTGCAATTATTGCAGTCGAAGATGTCCACCGTAGGACTGTGTATGGTTTAGTTCGGGTGGCGGCCTGAAGGCAAGATATGTTGTTTAACATACTGTGCAACAGTGAATAGTCATTCCTGTTGATGCATCGTGTAGAAGTTTGTGAGAAAAGTTGAGTAGTTGTCGCAGTGTTTGTGGCCAATGGCCGTGCTAAACAATGAACTAGGTAATGTACGGTTGGCACAGACACTAACATTGCTGACAGGATTGAAACTGCTGCAAATTTTGGGCGTCGACTGCAGGACGCTATGTTGGACGATCCTCGTCAGGCTTTATGTCGGGCAATTTCTATCAGACCGTGTGCTGGGCGTTGACTGAATAAACATGGCTGTTTTTAGAGTTCACATTAACCTTTCGGATGTGGGTCAAAGGGGTATCAATTTCGGGACAGGTCACATATTGGATACGGCATGTTAGATGGTTAATTGATCTGATTACTTACGTGACGTATTTATCAAGGTACTCAAGAACCATGTAGAGACGAACTCATTCAAGGTGTGGTGATGGGTTTATCATGATGTTCCGGTTGACCTATCACTTCAAAATGAGGTCATTCAAACCCCTGTAGTACTCAATGTACGCAATTGGAAATTACGGAGCTCATTACAGAACGACAGAAGGAAACTATCTGAGACGGAATCAGTCCGTTTTCACAGGCAAAAAGGAACATATGTGATTGGTCATGCGGTCCTTCATTTTTCTCTGTTGTTTTCCTAGTTCGATTTGATAGTTGTCTCTGTTTTTGTCTACTGGTGGCAATAGTCCAGGAAGGCTATAACAACGCCAGGGTTTTCGCAAGTCTAACCTTCGCATCCGCCTATTTAAGAGATGAGTATCACGCTTCACTGACTTGCTTCAGTGCCCAGCTTATAGTAAGCAGGTTTCATCAGGCAATTCAAGACTGACCATCATATACTGAATCAGGACAATCGCGTGGACGACCAATGAACAATTAGTTGAGTACGCTTTTCCTGTTTCATACATTCAGAAGCTAACCACAAACAACGTGAGTAGAATACAATTCCGGCCTTCTAGATGAATCTAACTGTCCGGTGTCAACGTATAGCAAAGAAGCAAAATTTGCTAAAGCGAACAATATTCAACTAAGCTATGCTATTATCAGTCAAATTAAAAGTGGAATTTCATAACTGTATTGTCTTGAAATCAACACTAAGTCACTTCCTCTTCGTAGCTGAATATATAGTGTACTTAAAGAAATATGTATGATTTTTCTTTGAACTAAAATACGCCACCCTTGTGAACAGTATATCCACTAAAACAGTCTGCATCGCTGTTCAACAAAGTGTGGGTTACTGGTGTTGACATTGAGCGTTGACTTATTTGAGCTGACAGAAACCACATGCAGAATACAGGCGAAAACCAACCTTACAGTTGAGTCTCAACAGTCGAATGTAAAGTGCAGAGTGTACGTCTACCAGACTCACCTTCTAAGGTAATTTAAAAGACTATCTTTGAAGTTTGTCGCTGAAACTAATGGATGCAACTTCCTCATTTTCTGAAGGCTCGAAGTTTTTGTAAGAAGCACGTCAATTAGTACAAGGATCGTTTAGTTCAGACGTACACACTGCGAAAACTGTCTTCCGGATAGATCGTCCCAGAAGATTAAAGTGACTTCAACTGACTTCAGTCCTACCTCACTGCGTCCGTAGATGTCGAAACTGCATGAACAAGTCACATTGCAGCCACATTACTTCTTCTAATTAGTCAGAAGCGATCGTTATTGGACTGATGACCAAACGGACAACGGTTTTAGCTCGTGACACGAATTATTGCTGGTCTGAATCTCACATACCTTCACCGGATAAATCCAAAAATGTAACGAAACTGCAATAGAATCCTCAATTGGTACGATAATCATTCTCCCCTCTGTGACGGTAACCAGTACAAAACTGCAATCCTTGGTGGATCATATCCATTTACACAAACGGGCTGTGAAACAGTTAAAAACAATTGAAGTATTATTCCTTCTAAACCTGTAGGGGGATGGCCTTAAATATCAGTCACTTTCGCTTACTTTCCCGATATAAACGTCTCATCAGTATGCATCCACTTTGTCACCTCGCCCGTTCGCTTAGTCTATACCTGAGTCCGGTTTTCATCCACTAGTTACACTCTCTTTATGTCTGATCAATTTCTGTTTAATCACGTTCAAGTTGTGTTTAAGTAACGATGTCTGTTTGGTCAAACGGGCATCCTCTAATAATCTATCACTGATTTCATGACAAAAGTACATTCATCATACTAACAAAACGTTACATCTTTGATTTTTATTCTTCTTATGATTTCAGTTTACAACCTGTACTAATTTCTCTTATAAACTGAAAATTGGCAATAATATTAAAACGATATTGGCAGTTTTCAAGATAAAACATTTACCAGATTTTGAACAGTGGTAGATAGGCAGCTGTTGTTCATTCAGTCAGGAATAAAATCTTTGAATAATTGTTCTGGTTTTTCGGTTGATCAGTTAACCTAATCCTAGCACCGTTGGGAAATATCTGGGAGCACATCAAACACAATCATCTCTGTCATTTTCTTAGCTAAAATAATGGCATTGCTGTTATTTTTTTCGTGTTAAAATTTCGAAGCTGGTCTTAATTAAACAAAGCTTGATTTCATGTTCAATGATTTTATTCTTTCCAATTATCCGAACTGTTCTAGTGTGATTTTCTCAGGACTCGAGGGAGAAGATTAATAGCTCCTCCTTGGCGCTTTTAACAAATCTCTCTTTGCTTTGACTTCAATGCGTATGAAACGATGTTCCTTAAAGAATGTTTTTTATTATAGACAAAGACAAAAAATCATTTGATTTGAGTACTCTCCTTTCCTGCAACTATAGATTGCAAAGACAGATAAAGTCGAATAGCAACGGATGGGTTTGGGACGTGTGTCCATGCACAGGTATCTGTCTGACACAAACTGTTCTACGGCGCATCAAGCTGTAGCGGGAAAACAGCCAGAGTATCATCAGCCGTATGAACCGGTTCACAATACTGAGCTGATGCATTTGTTGGATAGCGTACGAAGTATAGGATGAGTCTGTTTGTGATAGTGACACAATACACTTGGAGGAACTGATAACCTTGATTTGTAGTAGTCCAAATTGTTTTGCATAGTATAGAACGATATCACATTTTTGAATTCTTCTCTCAGTATTCTATGATATGCTGTACAGTCACTAAAATTTTACAATTCCTTTTATTGTGTACTGTCGAGAGATGTACAACCCGTTCACTGAAGTCGGAGTTATATATGTGAAATCTAAAGTTATACAAAATGTGCCACTTCCCCTGGTCTAACTGTCATTAGTCGAAATCTGCACTCGTCCTCACAATCTTCTCACTTTCTCCCTTTGTTACTATAAATCACCACAACAAATTCCTGTTACTTCACTACTCAATATATCCATCACCTTCTTATGTACTTTAGCTGTTGTCTGCATATGTCTATTTAGTGTAAATATTCAGTGATCAACCAAACAGACTCAGATCTGCCATATTTAACGCCCAAAGGGGAGTCAAGCAATTGCTGAATATGGAACACTTTCATTAACAGAGATTCAGATGCATTTCACATAATTTGAAGAAAACAAAACGCTAAAAGCAGTTTCCTCCAGTTTGTTGATTGTCGCCTATAACACTAACGTACAAAGTATTACATCCTGAAATTGTTATGAACCGCATGAATTGACAATTGATGAAAAATTACTAACGTCCGGCGTTCACTATAACCCGGCTTGGCTACGACGATTGCACTAACGATCTGCGTTATCACGGCCTATACGATGATGCACGTACTACCGCAAATGAAGAAGACAGGGAACCTTCAGCCAAGGGTATATTTGATCTCAACCAAACTGGAAACTCCACCGTATTTATAATGTTCAAGCGGAATTTCATACATTGTGGAGGCTCATAAAGTGTTAAACAACATTTTTGGGTTAATTGTGGCATTGTCCCAACAGAAAAACAGATTCGACTGCTTTTAATACTGTACTAAACGTCAATTAATTTTGTTGAACATTAACGTCAAACTTCTCGTTTTCGAAAAAATACCTGAGTCGTCAGTGACCCAGAGGGTGAAAATTGTGTTGGAGAATGCCGTTTTCTCCTTGCTGGTATATTTAATAGTTCGAGAATGAACATTTGCGCTAGAGTTATGCTGTCAATTATGAGACTGACTGAGGAAAGGCAGGCGGCAGTTCGTACTTATATGGCTGAAGATTTTGGGTCGAAGGTGTATGCTATCACAATATAAAATAAGTTACTGTGATTCCACATATCTAGTCACGTGTACATCTGTGTGAATCACGAATCATTGGCAGATACACCACATTTGATAAACTACACAGTTCACGCCAACATGTTTGTGTATGTATAATGTGAACTTAATAGACCAAAATGAAATTGAAGTTATATGATTATCTAGATTGTTCATTGATTCATTAGCAGAAGATGCTAAGGAGTTGGGGGACTTTTGAATTACTTACGGAAGGAAATACGGCAAGTCTAAAACTGACCTTTTTGTTTGCAACACGCAAAAATGGAAATAATGTGCAATGTCTGTAGATCTAGATGCCTGTTAAACTGTAAATGTGTGTGTAACCCGATTTATATTGAAACAGACAACTGAATTTGAGTAAACAGGATACAAGAACGTTTTAACATGTGTTGACCATCACAGACGGGAGATCTGAGTACATATCATGATTAGATGTGACTAACATTCGACTTCCCACGACCGAACATTTAAATAGTCACAATTAATTCGAAGTAATACCCAGCAACTTTTGTGGAATCGGCGATTTACATTTGTAGTTCACTCACTGATTTGAATTAACAAGACAGTTACCGCCCTTCTCTGGCCAGCTGGATGACCTAGGCATGAGTCATAAGTGGAATTACCCGAAACTGTCAAGCATGCAAACTAAGTCAGTGGGCTGACTTAATATTTTACGGTTGTAAGACCATTCAAGTGCAATAGTTTGAAAAGTGTTAGTTCATACTATAAGACAGACATGGGTGGATCATATCAAGATTGTAGGCACAAAGATAAGGAAGCGGTACCTGATCCTGTGTCTTTCCTCTTTTTTTTAATCAGGTTACATGTACTTGTATGTTTAGGGAGAGCGAACTATCACTGAAATAACCAATTCGCAAGAATTTCGATGTTGCCGATAGTCTCTGTCGTCGCCATACATATTGTATGTCCACTCTTTCACACCAATACTGACATTTTAGAAAAAATTCCATACAGCCTCCACTCTAAATTGTGCACCCATTAAGGACAGCAATTACAGACCTCCGGTCAAGTGACGCACGCGAAATCTGAATGTCAACGGAAATAAACTCAACTGGTCCGAATAGTAGGGAAGTGTACTATAGTACAGTACAAATGAATGTATAAACGAAAATTGTATTTTCGAAAAACCACCACACTTCCTTCGAGTTAACGAAAGCTAGTAAACGAATTTTTAACTGTTTGCTGCTCATTAAAATTATCTTGCCTTTCATGACTTACGTGTATGTGCTTGTGCATGTACTGTTCGTGTGTACGTCATTTACTTAGTAGACCCATTAGGAAACTATTTGCTCTTTTCTGTGCTTGAAAAATTGCGTCGAACATTCCCAGTGATACACAGAAGGATTGTGTTATTGACGTCTTTTGTGAAGTTTATATCCGGTAAACATAGTTTCAATAATTTCGTGTAATAATAATGTTATATCTGTCAACTATATACCAATACTGGCTTAAGTTCAAGTGTTTCCATGAAACAGATTAGTATTTTCCGATCGTTTTAACATCGTTCAACAAGTGATCATCTTTTTCAGTTAACCGTTATTCAGTGAGTGAAAATTTCTTCACCACTGTAGTCTTCTGAGTACTTGAGCTGCTGTGATGTCAGCTCAACTGGTATCATGAATGTATAGTGTCAGACAACGTAATGGAGCTTTAGTGTACTTTTGTATATGTTTGAAAAAGGCCAATAATAGCGTGTAAGATGTCTTGCGCATTGACA
>LUCH01001103.1:74482-86953 GCA_013368495.1 Paragonimus heterotremus
ACCCCTCTAGTTGTTTGCTATAAAAAAAACGCATCCGTGTTATTGTAAATTTGGTACTGACGAGTCAGTACGAAATGCTTGCATCTACCAGTGTTTGAGTTCTAACTGCTTTGTTCAAACTCTTCAAGGGAACCAACTGTTTCAAATATGGAGTGTGTTAGCCTGTACAGCTCGTCAACGAGTAGAACTTAACATTTCTTCCAGAGTGATTTGCTTCGTTTATGATTTCTCTAGCAGGGTGTGTTATCTACAGGTCTTCTCATATAAGTTCATCGACATGTCTTGACTTCGATATGGTTCATTGATTACATTACTTAAGAGACGTCACTAATGGTGGTGACAGTCAAAACGAGTAAGATAAAATACAGTTTTTTTTAACACTGTTCTAGAATAAGTAGCGTATGCTTGATAGTCAAAATTCATCAGAAAAACACGACCGGTTGCATGGTTGTTGCGACCCATCGACTGCATACACCTTTTGGATTTCGGGCCAGTTTCCTACCAAATGCAGGAAAGCTTCTGAATTTTCATAAGTGAATCCCATTTGCCGATTAGTTTTCTTGTGTTCCTCAGGCTCAAGAGAATCCAGAGACCAGAATATGTGGTTGGAGAAACTGGCAGAAACTTCACGCGCTTCAGGATTCTATATAGTTCCCATTCTTATCAACTGTACAGGACAAATAACCTAGATGAACACGGCGAGTTTTACGACTGCTCTCACTTATCAGATATGGTCGCCCAGGGGGAACCTAGACCAAATATGCAGATGGCAAATGGAGACTTTGGAAAACCACAACTTCTTTCCAAAACATTTCTTTTACCATGCTTCTCAGAGTTAAAGAATCCGTAGATCTGAGTGAATCAACAAAAGCATGGAAAGTAAATGGTACAGAAAAAAGCAATTATGGGAATTAATGGATTCTATACCTTATGTACTAACCTAAGGAATTCGCTGAATTTGAATGACAAGAAAAAGCCAGCTTTGAAATCAATTATTATCTTTAAAACACATGACGTTTTTAAAAGTTTGGTACTATTGTAGTGAGGACGAGTGATCGTACGATACTGCAGACACTACTGCTATTCAGTAGTGGAGGCCGGAGCATAGATTTTGACATTGAAGTAGCCGCAGGGAAAATACAATAAGCATCGTAGTGCAGCATCGCGTGAAATGGTTCTTGATACGTAAGGAAACGGAAAGGAACTGAGTAGTGGAGTCCGTGACAACCGTTTGAGCCCATTACCGTATGCAAATGAATGCTTACGTTTCTTGTCTTGTTGAAACGTATAACACATCTTGTTAGTTTCCTGAATAAATAACCTTTGTGTCATCCGCGTTCTCAGCTCACAACACTATCAGGCCACATTTGTTGAATGAATCGCAACTCCTAGGACAAGTGTTGGTTCAGACAGCCTGCCAAACAAGCGGTAACATAGAACGGTGACAGAAATAAAGATTATGAATTTGCTTTCAGTTTAAAGGTTTGTTTTACAGTACGAACCTTGTGGTGAGCAGTAAGCAAAATTACGTTCCATCTTACTTCATACATTAAGGTTTGCTTCACAAATGAAGAAATTCTTAGGGGAAACGGTAAAACATAACAGAATTTTTGTTATGCTTAAACCTGAGGCACAGTCAGTTGGTATTGCTTCAGAGTGAATGGAAAACAAGACGAATGATATATGCCATAAATGGTTACCTGTATCCTTCAGATTTGTTTATCGCACACATGTTATGGGAGATTCTGAACCACATAGGCATATATTACAAACGTAGCAATTTCACTCATTCATCTGCAACATTATGGTGTTGTGCAACAAACCTGTTGAACACATGTGATGGAATTACCGCCAGTAAAAATTTGTTTTTTTTCAATGCCTAGGCAACACACAAAAAGCCTAACACATCAATAGCTTGAGATTCAGGAAGATTCGAGAGTGGTGATAAACATTCTTCTAGTTTAAATGAAACAACTAAAGAAAATAAGTTCCAGTCAGTCAATAAAACATTTTCAAAATCATTAAATTTCTACTAAAGCGGTCATACGTTGATGATATTTAACATTGCAGACGGATCATTTAAAGAAGGTATGACTGACCCTAAACTCTGAAAACTTCTGATCAATATACGATATATATAAACTTTTGGATAAATTACATCTGCGCCAATGACTCAAATGTGTAAAACAAGATTATATCAGATATTTCAGTGTCATTCATTCGAAAGAAACCTTACCATTGATTACGAAAAGATGAGCTTGATTACAAAACCATTTTACCATGGAAATATGAGTTAAATTTTGAAGTCAAACCACTCTTTCCACCCAACATACGGTTCAAATAATCCCTTCATAAGCACTTTAACGGTAAATGTGTCTAACATGCGCTATTTTTTGAGCTGTTTGCAAAACGCAATGCGAAGGTGACCTAAAGAATGTCCGGGTAAAGTAACACACATAACTCCATGTTTTCGCCTTCAAGTTTTGACAAATACATCAACACTTCAGACTCAGAGAAATGGTCACATGTTATCCGGACAATTAAACGAATCGTAATTTACGACACTCCAGTGAACTAGCCAGAAGTCTTGAATTAATTCTGGTTTGTAGTCATCATCAGGTTCTAAATGACTCGATCAGTTTCTGAGCATTTGATGAACATATTCGGAGTGGTACTACTGTGATCACAAGAGACACTTGTTCTGTGAAATGCTTTATTTTATTAAATCTATACAAGCTGTGCTAAAATATAGGACGACGAATGCATACACTCATTTTTATGACTGACTTGTATTCGCACATATTGAACAGTAGTACGTTGTCATTCGCCCTGGTGGCACGCCCCTCACAGAGTGTACACACGTCTTTAATAGTCGCTTTTGGTGTCTTGTCTTCTTGGCGTTGAGACTTGCCCTTCTGTTCCCGAATATACTCATAAACGAGGCTGCCTGTTATAAAACAATGAAAGTCAGGTCTTGTATATCAGCAGTAAGGAGGTAATCCATTAGAATATGAATTTACTGGGACAGTTCCCTCCGGAGATGAGACCCCTGTTGACTAGTCATATGTATTAGACGGAAATATCGTGCTTCTGATATGCCACTACAAATTTCATTCACGATAGAAAACACAAAACGTGAACCATAACAAAATCATGTTTGTATAACTAGTATGTTGTTCAAAATTCAACGAATCTAACAGTTTGAGAAGTAAACGGCTCCCCGGTCCAAATTTGCATTTCACCAAAGTACTTTAAACCCAATAAAAATGTGTATTGAGTATTTTTAATTACCGCAGCATTACACTTCCCACAGACGCGACCAGGAGTGGAATACTAACAAATCACCACCTAATCAGTCAGCTTATAAACGTTAGTAGTGATAATGTTGATCTAAAGAAGTATGTCATGTGACAGGATTCGAATATACGTTTACTGTGCGTGTGTTGCATCGAACCACCTGATCTTGATTATGAACTTCATCTTGACGATACTGTAACCATCGTGGAGAACAAAAAAATATGCTGGATGCTCCAATACATGTTGTTGCACTCGTTTGCGTTTTCTGCTTCATGTGTCTTCAGAATGAATTTGATTTCTGTTGTCTGTTTTTTAAAGCCAGAGAATCTCTTCCTCAAACACTGGTATGATTTAGAAACTTTGATTCGAAATCCAAGCAGCCGAATGAGTCTTAGTCATCTACACAGATGTGTCTGGTAAATCCCTGAAACCGGTTTCATTTGTTGGTTAAACTTTCAGCAATTATTGTACACTGTCGAGCGTTGACGACTAAATTGCAGTAGGAGGAAAAGCAATTATCATAATTAATAGATGTGCAATCCATTCTTGTACCAAAGGCCGTATTTTTCAAGCTTTGTGAAAGATCGAATGAGAGAATGAAGATGTTTAATCAGTCGCTTAATTTGAGGATTACTTTCAATGAATTCCCAACGATTTCCAACAAAACGATCAGTTTTCGTCAGATGACAATCAATAGTAGATTTAATCGGTTGAGAGCACAACAAAGAACAGAATGAAAATGATTTAGCCAACAATACAGAGGAAAAGTTTCCGGAAAATAAGATTGATGTATATACGGTCACGGTTGAATGACAAATTTATCAAACAGGTAGACTAGGCATGTCAAGTAGGGTTCCCAATTCAAAAATTGCAATAGAAGTGTTAAGAGAACCAAGCACACCAAGTTCTGTTAAAAAAAAGATGTATACGAATTTTCAATAGAAACAAATAAGAACGCTATTCAATGTGAACCACACACCCTGATACGAGTAGATTGTGTAGAATGACCGAGTGCTTTGAATAATTGTTCAATCACCCGAGTCCATTATTGTTGCCACCGATGATGTATAGCAAGTGTTTGGCATGGGGGGGGTTGCAGTATCCTATAACACAGTCTTATTTGAACACAATTGCAAGTGACATTTGATCGAAGACATCACTCATTTCTATCAAATGCTTCTGAGTGCAAGTTGATTCGATTAATACCATATAGATGCAGTTGTATGCTGCGTTTTTTCACGTTGCGTTAACCAGTGAGATGCGCTTGACTTTATTTAAACTAGTTTCACCTAAAACATTGGCTTTATCCCAAATATAGCTAAACAGTACTTGTCTTCTCGTCAAACGGACATTCTAATTATCTATCATTGCTGTGTTTCTACTTCTTGGTGACTTTAAAGAAGTGGATAGTTGGGACAAACCCTTGAAAACCCGTTTGTATGAATGATATTGTCTCAAGTGATGCAGCACTACCATACCTGATATCAATTACAGTGAGAGTGTTGATTACTTTCTGATCGTGAAAGCAAGTAGTGAATATTGGTTGGGATTAATAATGAGGAATCAGTTCATTAATTCATTCTGACAAACCACTGTTATTTATGGATAATCCCAATATTGTATGTCTTACTAATGTGACAGGCAGATGGTTTCATCTGTTTCTTCTTGGCAGAAGTGTGAAACGTGAGCAGAGCTGAAAAGTGGCGATCGGAATTAGTAAAAAGGCAGCAATCCGTATACAAAAACAGTTTAACTAACCTGTGGGTGACTGCTTAGTAATGGTTAACAAAACTAAACTATTTAATGCGAGTTCGTCAGGTTAGCCGTGCGGTAGATGATCGAATGTTTGTGAATCGTTACGCAATGGCGATTATCAATGTTACTGACAACCAATGCGTATAAGCATGATACAGACCACGTTATAGTACTTAGTAGTCGTTGCAACCATTGTCCTTCAGTGATTTTCCGTTATGTTTTGAAAACATAATTCAAGCTTTTCCCCGTATCAGCAAAGAATTTGCTTGGAAGCAACATGACTTCTCATTATATTTTCAGATAATCTCGTGTTTAAAACACTTATATCCTCTCAGTAATTTGAACAAAACAGTTAGAAGACGAACATTGGTAGACGCTAACATTTTGTATTGGCTCGTCAGTACCAATTAACCAGTAGCACTGGAAACTTCCAATTTAACGTGTACAGTACTTGGGGGGTATGAACAAAGGAATCAACGATAAAAAAATCGCCCAATCGCTGCGACTTAGGACCTTGGCAATCTCAGGTTCACAAATAGTTGTTATTGTACATACACAACACAGATTTGTTCTGGTTTATAGCGACAAACAACTCACAACTATCATACTACAGACGGTATGTAGATGATACCCTGGTTGTTGTCAAAAGTCGAGAACTGTGTGAACAATTTGTCCTGCGGCTTAACGGCGTTCATCCCAACCTCAATGTGACGTGTGAACCAGGGGCTGATGACAACCTGCCCTACCTGAACACACTCATCACTCGAAAGACTGACGGATCAATAAAGCATGGCATTTACAGGAAACCAACGTGGTCTGGTCAGTATACGCATTTCACTAGTTTCCACTCGGTGACATATAAGCGGAGTGTAGTGAGAACACTGTTCCCCACAACACGGCGCTTTCGCGCATCCGATTGTGTTGAGCAAAAGTTAGAAATGCTTAGGACGACTCTGGAGAGTATTGGCTACTCCAGAAGCTTTATTCGACGTTACAGCAGAAGGAAGCCCAAATGCAGTAAGAATGATGAGGTCCCCAAGAAATTAGTGTATACTGAGCTACCCTTCAAAGAGGATATTGCGACGATGCGAACAACCCAATGAATTGTCTCTTTGTTGAAACGGACCTACAATGCCACCAAGTTACGGGTTCTTAATCAGACTCGCGGGTTACCTGTGCCTACAATCAAAGGAGATCAACCTATCGACGCCAAGTTATACTGTATTTACCATTTCTCATGTAACTGTGAAGAACGTTACATAGGCAGAACCGACAGATCATTGATCTCAAGAATGAAAGAACATATACCTAAGTCGGTTCACAAACATGTCACAGAACCGGACAGTGTAGTCACAGAGAATAGTAAGCTCTCACCTTCATCAACCAAACGACACATCTTGTCAACTGGCCATAACGGTGACGTGACCCCAGCCTTCATCGTCACACTACGTCACCACAACCGATGGCTCCAAAAATTTGCTAAAGCCATCGTGATAAACCAGCTGAAACCTATGTTGTGTGTACAAAACAGTTATCTGTGAACCTTAGGCTGCCATGGTCCTAATCCGCAGTGAGTGTCATTCGGATCAGACGATTGGATGTTTAGTTTTTGTTGTTAGTTTCTTTGATCATACCTCCTAAGTAATATAGACGTTGAGTTGAAAGTTTTCCGTGTTACTGGTAAGTTGGTACTGACAAGCGAAAACGAAATGTTAGCATCTACCAGTGTTCAACTTCTAAATGTTTTGTTCGAAGCACGATAGCGGATGTTACGTATCTTGTTCTTACAAGAGCGATTGATCGAATAAACGTCACTATGTGGTTGAATGAATTTAGCAACATTGGTGGCCATGGCAATCAGCTTCGATGGCTTAACCACCGATATATTGATCTACGCTACCAAGTTCATCCAAATTTCCGTTTCTCTGACCCCAGTCAAAGCAGTAATGGAGTTCCATAGGGCTCGATTTTTCGAATCGCTTCTTTCTTTCTCTCTGTCATTCTTATGAGCCATACAATCCCCACACCTTCTTTATACTGTTACTACTTGTGAATGATATCAAACTCTGACGCAGTGTCGAAATTTTGGAGGATCCCGTCCTTTCTCAGAGCTACCTGAACACTTTCCCTGGTTTCAGACTAACATTCGGGGTTGCAAAATCCAAAGATGCACGGCAGTTTACATGTTTGTGAATTTTAAAACTGTTCCTGTAAATCCTATTTCTGTATTTTATGTTCGTAACTCAAGTTCTACAACTGCTTTTGATTCCAGATTCATCGTCTCCAACCTCGTGATTCATTTTCCTAAGCTACGGAACACCCAGCAGTTCTACTTCCTACCTCCATCAACAAACCACCGAACCCACTGAAGATATAACGGAACTTGTCCGGATACAAATGGTTGAATATCATCCTATTGTCTTCTTTACTTAAAGTTGGTAACAGGACAAAAATGTTTTCGGCGCATTATCTAATAAATGTTTTTGATAAATGACCCAAACTGTGATGGAGTTGCCGACGATGGGTTGTGTGTATCACTTGCAGATTTGTCTATTCGGGATAGTTTCGTATGGTTGGCTTCCAAGCTTCAATACAAGCTGTGCTGGTCAACTACACGGTGCGTGTAATGCCTTTTCACCCTCGGTTGATGAATGAGAGCATGGAATACTTCAACATATTAGTAAATGTGATAGACTCACTGTCAGTGAACAGGTTGTGATCCTTCACTGGACAGCAATTTGCTTCGTCCTGTTACAGTGAAGCATTTACAATCAAAAGAAATAAAAAAACTTACTGAACAGTACGAATAAAAAGTCTGTGTAGGGACAGCCAAATGATATTAATCTAACTTGAAGCAAATAACTTGTTATATCTAGTTGTTCCAGGAGGCCGGAGGTGAAAGGGTGAACTGAAGGATGGGGAAGTTGAGAATAAATAGTTTTCTGTTGCTCTTGGGTTGTCTTTTTAAACTTTGGTGTTTAAACGGAAAAATCGTTTTTTAAAAAACACTTCCAATATTCTAAGTATGTGAACGTACGTTATCAATCATATTCTAAGTTACATGACGTTCGTCGAAGTTCGATAACAATAACCCTTGGAAATAGTGGGATATCTTTATTAATGTCCAGGTTGAGCCACAATGAGTTAAAACTAACGTTTCAACTCTATCGGGGGGACTCTACCAAGCAGTTTAAATCAGAGCATTTGCATTGTACATGCTTTATATAGAACAGTCATCAACTAGCACGTGCTGGTGTGTTTGATATTCGGTGGATGTAAAGGCTACCATCAGGACATACGGGTTTACGGATCATCTGAGGTCACAACCTGAAGGCCCTAGATGCGAATAGGGATAGACAGTTATTGTGTGCGTGTGTGCACGTGTGCGTTTGATCTACATACTGGCCAACTGTTTGGAATAGGGTGGGTCACAGGGATACTGAAAACCTTTTTACGTGGTGTCACTGATATCTACCTAATAAATCAAGCCAAACTACTGACAATTCGAAGGCATTGGATCGATTCATCGCCTGTGGTGTACTACACCACAGATGAGTCAGCAAGGCTTCTGCCAGTAAACATCCTGTGTGGTTACGGAAACCACTTTTCAGCACAGTCGAACGGTTGAGGTCAAATTGCTGTTGGTTGAGGATTGCTCGTGCCACGATGACCAAATCGTGTTCTAATTTCCGGAATTAACGGGGCTCAGTCGGAGGCATCTTACTACAACTTGCATGTACCTTGGTACGTACTTGCAGCTGCCGGGGTGATCTGTCCAGTGTAGGACGCTTGACAGTCCTTGTTGATCCTGTTAAGAGTAGCTCCTGAATTGAGCGTAATATCTTGTCACACTAGCCGGTAGATTTCAGTATCGATCTGACCATCTTGTATTCTTCCAATTAATCGTTTCGGAACTGGTTATTAGCAAGGCTGTGTGAAATAAACTAAGATGAAGATGCTATCTTGGTTCACAAGAGCTGTTCTGAGCAAAAGAAAACTTATCGTTCAGAGTGAGTGTCCATTCTGTACATACCTGTGTCTAGGTTACCTTCAGCTGGTCTGCACATTCTGCAGTCCATGGGTCAGTAATCAGTCATAAGTTTGATGAGTGAATGAAAGGAATGTGTGTTCCATGAACTTATCAGTTGTTTTTGTAAGTATCACTATCAACGTATAATCGACATACTTCTACCGAGTTAAAGACGGATCAGGAAAGTTAGATGGCAAAGTTCCTCTTTATCTCGCATGAACAAGTTAGCAACAGTGGGGGAGATAGGCGAATCCATTATTATTTCTATTTGCTGATAAAAAACGCTTTGGGTGTAACGAAGATAGACAGTAAGCAGTGCTACATAGTTTTTACAACTTGATCAACCGGCAGACCAGTTCGTTCTAAGTACTGTCATCTGACATGGCTGTAGACTGTAAATTTTGGTCAAAGGACCGTCTACAATGATTAGTTTCTCTTCAAGATAATCAGTCCTTCAAGCCTCCTTGTGTTTTCAAGTAGACAGAGTTAATTACTTTTAATTCCAATTGAGCATCAATCAGAAAATTGTAGTCTGTTGTGCCCAAATGGGCGAATCGAAGTATACCGTCTTTCAAATCCAAAAATAGTGATGCAACGACCATCCATTTAAATAAAATATTAGTGTGGTATGGGCTTTGTAAAGCAACCGCTATGGAGCTTGGTGAAGCTTTCCATTGCTTTATGGGAGAAGCATTCATTTCAGTTGTGTAAAAACTGCCAAGAAATATTTAGAAAGCAAGGTGACTAAAATCGGACAAATCTCTAGAATGAGCTGTTCGTGGTGCTTTTGGGAACGCAGCTGTGATTTCAATTTAGACAGAAGTGCTGGTCGAGGGGTCATCAATTGGAGTTAACAGACAGTAACTGTGTCTCCTCACGAGACCATCAGGCAAACTGACCGTTACTCACAAACGGAAGTGCTTTTGCGTTCACATATGATAATTCGACTTTGTTACTGTTGGTTTCTTTGTTCATATCCTCCAAATACTGCACACGTTAAACTGGAAGTTTCCAGTGTTATTGGTTACTTGTTACTGACGGGCCAATACAAAATGCTAGCATCTACCAGTGTTCGTCTTCTAACTGTTTTGTTCGAATTTTTTTTGTAGTTAATATTTGCTATTCGCCCGTATTGTAAAGTGCTGTCTACCTCCCATAGTCCACCTTATTTCGAGCTTCCGTACTGCATATGCACGTGCTCCACTTAGTGTCGAAAAGGTGCATCAACCTCAACTTTCCTTACTGTTAGAGTTCATCAATTGTCATGCCTGGATTTGAAGTCACTACCAAGGACATAAAACCTAAAGGACTGTAAACGTCTCAGCTCTAAAACTTACTCATACTACACAAAACTGAAGCTTCTGTTGGACTAATATGATTGATAGTTAAGTTTTTACAACACAACACAATTATGTGGCTTGCAATGCCAGTGACATCAATCAAACTAGCGTTCAGGCTAACGTTTACATAATTCAGCTAACTGATCTCATTAGTCTTATTAGTCTCATTAATCTAAACGGCATAAACACGATTAGCGTGAATAGTGTCTCATTATTCTTGAACATGTGGTTGATGCAACTACTGACATCATACGTAAATTTATAGAACCATCCTACTGACCAATGAGCATTTCAATGCCAGCGTTGAAATGGCTTATTTTACGGTCTCTGTCTAACGTGGGACTGACAGATAACTTGAGCTAGTGCAACGGGAATCCCATTGTTACCACTAACCAGGTTTTAACTGATGTTATTGGTTGAACTGATGCTGACGGAGAGCTGATCATGCCAAAACCTACTCAGTTGACACAAAACCATAAAGTGTAAATTCTTTCTTGACCACATGAAACTGATCAAGCCCTAGGTTGCATATATCCGCGAACGGAGGACTCAACCAATTGCCAATCCACACCTCTGGCAACAGACCATATTGCTAACCAGAAACCAACCGTTGCGCTTAATTTGTCAAATGATCTTTTAGGGTATCTACATTTCCACCACCGCGTTTCATATAATCGCACATGATGTCTACTTTCTTTTGGCTAACAACGTAGCGTCCCGAAGAACACTCTAGGATATACAGTACTGAATACTGGTTGAGGAAAAATGAACATCATACTACTGGATGCATACCTTCCATTCATTCTTTTCGAAAAACGAGTACTGTGTCCGAGTTTCATTCTTGATAGGGCTCAGATGTGTCAGATATTTGTCACCATTAGAATTTCACTGCCATTCACATTTGCTAACGCATACACTAAACCTCGTGGTCAACGGTGTTGTGTTGATGAACTGATTGGGCATTTTTGGACCAACTGTTAGTTTGAAAGAAGAATTACGACAACAAACTTAGCAGAACAAATTGTGTGGCATTAATCGGCTTAAAATTTCACTAATTCAGAACTTACGCGCATATAAAATTGGACCATACAATGCAATAAACGCGAAACCAACAAGCGAACGGCTGACTAGCGACGCAACCACTCACAGGCGAAGACCAGACAACGAATATCCCGAGTAAGCTGTTGATGCCGTCTAACCGTGTTCCGTCTGAGCCAGCAACTGCTTATCATGGCGCAGAAAACGTCGAATGGAGTTGACCACAGAGAGGAGGATGGATGCACTGAACATCTGACGAATTGGCAGATACGTTCATTGTTTTCCCCAATAACATAAGAAATGCCTGGAGGGTGCTTTCTTTATGCTCGGTAGAGGACGTCGGTTGTTGTACATGTTAAGACGAACCCGCATTGCCAGTCGCTCAGTGAGCAGATAACCGCTTAATCCTTAAAATGTAGCGCTCACTGCAATTAAGCGAGAGTAATTTATTTGGAATGAAACAAGAACTTCTGGGTTTACTTTTTTTCCAGACACTGTATGCCCTTTAGCATACTCGATTGGATAGCGTGGTACGTTTCACAGTTTACAGTAACCAAACGCTGTCCACCTGTTTGATGAATGGGTTACCCACAACGGTCATATCCAGTTATAACATTGTCCTCAGCACGGTTGTTATGCTACGTCCCTTCTTGTTTGACAGTTAGTGTCTGTTACTGAAGACCTCTGTAATATTCTCTTCAAATGTGATGCCAGTACTGTACGATATCTAGTAAACGGTGCTTACTATGCTTGCTTAGTGTAGGTTTCCGTTCCTAAAGCCTCTCTGTCCTTTCCGACTTGTGTTTCTGTCTCCACACTATTCAACGTTTCCTACCGAACCTAGCCGGCTCGCTTGCAATGACCAAGGGCACCCGGTAACTTTCAAAAGAGGCACCGTTTTGCTGTTTGAATCAATAGGCTGAAAACATGTTGGTCTTCTTCAGGCATTCTCGTATCCGTCGGCTGTTTCACATTTATGCAGGTTCGTTTTCACGCATGAACTCACACTGG
>LUCH01001103.1:87614-146728 GCA_013368495.1 Paragonimus heterotremus
GCGCAAATCGGTGTTCGTACGAACACCGATTTGCGCGAAACAAACATCTTGAAACTGATGGGTCACGCGAACTGACTGGGTTGGATGAAGATCCGTCAAACATTCTACTTTGTGAGTCTTGAAATCACAGGAATGCTGCTATTGTTGTACGTCAACAATGTGCGGACGGGGGTTGCGCTATTATGTAATCAAGTCTTGTGCGAGCACATGGACATTAGAGACAATTGCGTTGAGGCAATACTCTTAATCGCTTGGCTCCATGTTTTACAAGCATCGCTTGTGACTACTGAGTTTTTATCTAATTGGTTTATGGCTTATTTTCATAGCGTTAGTGGGGATGGACACAACCTGCCTCGGATTGCCAGTTTGCGCCGGCAATGGTCGCAACGGCTCCATATGGTGTTCTACAGTACTTCTTTCTGGTCATCTCCAAACCGACACTCGTGATAAAGCGAAAGATTCATGCATCACGAGTTATAGGCCTAGCATTTCAAACACATTAGCAACTGAATTCCAGATGCAGTGTGCAGACTGTATTATTAAGTTGAGACTCACATCCGAAATATACAACGAAGCTAGCCCTCTACGTTTACTGTGTTGACCTGATGGAATTTGAGGACATCTTCGATCGAGATCACAATTACTAACCTACCATAAAACTACTTAAAAAATGTAACTATTTGCAGCCAGGTGACAGAACAACGACGAAGTAGTCGATCGGTCAGAACAATAAATGATAGCTGACTGTTATGACATGTACAGGGTACTGAGCAAACAAACATTTTGGCCCAACATATGTTTTTGTAACTGAACGGATTACTTTGTATTTCTTTCCACCATTTATATGTCATGTCGCTCATCAGTGTTCGATGAGTTTAGCGATTAAGGTAAGCCGCTGGCAGGAAGAACAACGGTTATAACCGAAGACGGAGCAAGATTAAAGGCGTTGAACAGTGCACCAGAAAATCTCCGGGTCATCAATATGAAAAATACTGACGGACAGCGACCTTCAAAAGTACAAGGTTTACCAGATCCGGCTCCTACAAATAATGGACAGTTGATCATAAAAGCGTTTTTGCAGTTATCCGTCGAAAAATGATCTCATTTTATACTATATTTGAGGATCAACGTTTATTCTATCACAGTAGTTATTTACCCAGAAAACAATGATGCCTGGTGAAAAACTTATTTCATAAGAAGACATCTTCAGTATAATTTGGGCTTGACAGTTTCGATTGTATTACAGCTATAGCAATAACGGATCCATTTTCTCATGTTTTGTAACACACGTGCTAATATCGTATAATTTGCCGCATTCGGCTTAAGCCAAGCTTGTCTTATCTGTCGTTGGGGCAAATCCAGCCAAAGCTCTGATTTTTCCCAACTAGGTCTCTTCTGAATCAACTAATCTGCCAAATTGATTATCAGTGGCAATATCAATGCTCATCAGCGGTGTTGGTGAATTCCAGCGTGAACTTTTTGAGAAATTTTGCCGGGCAGACGATAACCTGAATCATCTGGTGGATTCCGTATGAGATAATGGGACGAGTGGGCATTGGAGTCCAAATGTGAAGTTTCCGAGATCTCAGCGTGGCTTCGTAGCTGACCTGATAGAGCCTTGGTGTTGTTTGGACATGCTGTTTCTGACTGTGGTTCCAATCCGAACGGAACCGAGATTTTTCACAACTGGGTCACTTCTAATTTAACCAATTTGCCAAACTAATTATTAATAATATCTTGGAGAGTGGAACTCGAGTTTGTAGCTAATTACCAAGTAACTTTTATTGGCCGACCGTTACAAGCTCTGAGTTCAATCGAACAGGGTTCTTGGAGACCGTCTAGATTGCAAGTGGATTTCTTGGTGTACTGTTTTCTGTAGAGGTTGAATATGAAGAGGTGGACTGAAACAGTAGTCACTGCGACTTACAGATTTGAAGTAGTTGTAATTCTTTTTGATCCAATTTGAACTGCGTGGTCTATTACAACAACCTTAAAAGAGTAGCTGACCTGAACCATGTAATTGATAATGCATTATTAGGAGTCCTCTGAAGTACTGTTCCTGGGCCATAGGAATCATGTATGGAAAGCAGGAAGACGATGATAATTTCAAACATTTTTGAATGAAGTTTATGTAACCGAAATTTGAGATTAGATCACCATCTCGGTACTTATGTTCGGAACCACAGAATAGACTTTGATAGATTGATTCCTCTGTAAGAAAGCAGAATCTGCAGAGCTTCAACTCGTCTACTTATCAGGGTTTCATATGAACATGCAAGCATACAAATTCATATAAATACCGTTCTTCAAGCCAGATGAAAATGAATCATACATAATATTAACTCTGTACGCTAATGTAACTTCCTGAGATAGGTTTCGGTGTAATATGATACCTAGGGCTATGATCCATGTGAGCACATGACTATACGGATGTTAGAATTGGTTTCAGCTGTGATACCGCAGTTATAAGCTGTATTCCTTCCAGCAGTTCCTATCTTATATGTAAGCATATTCTGTGTCGAACTGTTTGACACAAAATGCTTGTTTTATTCAACCTGTAACTACACACTTCCAACATTTGGGACACCGCTGTTTTTCATAATTATTTTTCGCAATATTACTACAATAAACTGACACTAAAACCGACTTTACAATAAGTTTCCAGATAAAACTAATGCTTACATAAACAAGAAACTCCTGCGACGTCAATCAATTTGAGGTAACAACGGATCAATGAAATGCAAATCGTGAACCTACACTGACAATAACGGCCTTAATCGAACTGACATAATTGTTAAAGCCTGATCGAAGCATTGCATAAAATCGGCTTGCTTGTCAGATATTTCCTAACCCAATAGTGATGACGGTGGCTGAAGAGACTTGACTTGGCAAAAAACGGATCGAACCTCGTGTATTTAGTCGGTGGAAACAAAACCTGATCTGAAGGAGATGTATTCAAGACTCAAAGAGTCCAGCTAACTATCATATCCAGTTTCTCATACCAAGCGATACCTTAATAGAGAAAAGAGTTCTGGGGGATTCACTGGAAAGGGTTGTGTCCGTAAGTTAGATTGCAGGTTTTGAATTCCATCCTCACAATTCCATTCTGATCAATTTGATGAGATAGAACAGAGAGTACAGGGTAAGTTGACAACGGGTAATGAGATAAAGTCGGTTTTTCGCATGAAATATAGCAGATTATTATCCGTTTTCCATGTAGAGTTTGTAGCGCATTCTTCAGCGGAACGTGCAAACATTTTGGATGCGGATTTGGCTCTGTATCACGTACGTTACCTCGGTAGCAGTTACTGACTTAACGTGTTTCTGTAAATTTTATCGACAGTCTTCATCTCCTGATCTTTCCCGTAATCTGCATAGAAGGTTTTTTGGAAGCTTGTTTCATACATTTTGTTGTAAATGCTAACTATTTAGCAAACTGTATGCGATTGATATGAATAGTAATGTAAGTAATTGAAATGGGTGAACAATAAACGAGGCTTAAGCATATATCTTACACTATGACCATGTATCTCAAAGTTAGGTGTTGTTTCATGTTCACAGTGGCCAAGAAGATTTATTCTTTTTCGACCAAAAACCATTAATTATTTCCGTTAGGGAGACACCACAATTACCGACCTCAATCGCAAGGAAGAAACGTCAATTAATTCCTGGTTCCAGTAGCCACGTATGTAGGTCGTTAATGCAAACTGAGAACAATGTCGCGGAATCAGGTACATTTGAACAAAACACAGCACAAAACGCTTCAGTTTCGAAAATCGTTCGGCGTCTAGCTAACATGGCATTCTTTCATAAATTATCATGTGCTCGCTTCAGGAAAAGTCATTTGATGGTTGTAAAACGATCCGTTCCTATTACAATTGTAAACATTGGACAAGACAAAGATTTGATGCTCAGATTAGGCAATTATATGGTAAGTGGAGCGGAAAATGGAACCAACACATATTAAATATTAATCCACTTGAATTGTTCAGCGGATTGAACTGCTGAAAAAGGTATAGTTGATATCAAATTGAATTTTGACCCATTTCAGTTGAATACACTGTAGTTCCGTCTATTGATTGCGCGTCATTCGGGTAAAAAATAAAATTAATATTTGACTACATAGTTAACATAAACGAAAACATCACATGGTTGACAACGTCTACTACAATGATTTGACTGTTAAAAAAATTACTTACTTCGTTAAAATGTACGAAATAATGTGGAATGAAAGAAGATAAACTTTTCGGGTATTTTCGAGTCCCTTTCAAAGTACAGAAGGTCATGAAAACATAATCACGTGGTCCAGAATGATCCAATCATTCAGGTGCAAATTATCCTTTCTGAAAAGAAGGGAACTAGCAGACTGTACAAAAAATCGTAGCATCTAATAATTTGATTACGTCATTGATTAAGAAAGTAACGAAATATTCTGAAACTTACCGCCGTCGAAATCACAACGGTCACATTCAGAGAGAGCCAGAGGACTTTTAAAGTCGGCCACAAAACAGTGTTCTGTTTCGAACATATCATTGTGAGCCAGACACGAGCGTTCAGCGTCCAGTATTTGCCAAACAGTTGAGTAAACGTATTTGCTACATTAGTGCGACCAGTTGATGAACACGAATTGTGATCGTTTGCACACTATGATGTTTTGTTCATGTTAACATACTCATTAATTAAGTATGTTAGCAACACGCTCTGTTCTAATGTACATCTCACTGACACATGGACGATGTTCATTCCGCATTCAATAAATTAGTCGTGAATCTCTCTTTGAAATCTCTTTCTCGTCCCCTAGTTGGGATTTCTTTCTCTTAGGCTTCAAGTTAAATGTTCGCATATGGTTGTTATTAACACCTCACAAGTGTAAGCACAATTCGAAAACATTCGTGACCAATTAGCAGCGCTGAAAACAACCAGTTAGTTTAATGTTAACATGATGAATTTACCACGCCATTTGTTGACTGCTTCCATCGATCCGTCCATCTTGCGATGAGTGTTATCAAGTCCTCAAGAATCTGAAAAACTGGAAGGATATAACTGTTTTAAAACTTGACGAAGGGCCTGGAGCTGTTGTGATGGACAACCAGAAATATGTGAAGAAAATGTATGCCATTCTCTCAGATTCTCTCTTTCTGACGGACAGCCAACCTGACAGCATAGTGCTGCTGGAGAAAAACATTTGTCATGAGTTGGTAACTTTGCTTTCACATGGGAACAGAACCGAAAGATTATACAAACATATGAAGCCTATTGGTAGTGCGACCCCATGATTTTACAGTTTACCAAGGATACAAAAACTGCAAACACTACTACGGCTATTCTTTACGATGGCAGGTTCACTCTATCACAAACTGGTCGTGCTTAATGAATGTTTTGCAGCCAGTTCACGCACTTGCTTCAAAATTTTGTCTGAAAGACACGTTTGAGATATGTGACTTTCTAGATAATGCTGATTTGCTAAAAGTTTTGTGATCTCTTGACGGAAATTTGTCTTTGACGTATGTACCGTAAAGGGAGACGGTCGATTCTATTTGTCAGTTTGCTCTGGCTTATAACATAAGGCTTAAGGTTCCAACCAATATCCTGGAACTTTCGATATCATTGGGCACTGAAAATATCAAATTTTGTTCTCAAAATCTGGGATTCAAACAACTAGATGGGGTTGCGATGAATAGCTCTCTGGGGCCGATTTTGTCTGACTTATTTATGTTCATGATTGAGCTCCACCTCCCGAATACACTACGTGACATCCCGATTTATCGACGAACAGTTGATGAGATACTAGTATTCACACAAGATGAACAGACAGTAGAAAATCTATTGGATTTATTGGACTCATTGCATCCACATCTAATGCTTTCACCTGAGTTGGAAAAAGTATACACGTTCGTCTTTCTGGATATCAGCATTAGACGACGAAAGTATGGTACAATGTGTCAGTCATAGACCCACCTGGGCTGGACAATATCTGAATATCAAGTTTCTCATCCATACAACACAAACGCTCAATGGTTCGTTTTATATTTCACAGAGCGTGAACTGTATGTACAAAAGATATACTAGATATAGAATTGAAATTTATTCGTCATACATCCGTCTTCAGTGATTATCTGCTGAGTTTTATTGACTTTCAAAACAAGCCGAAAGTAGTAACCCCACAAAAAATGTCTGTTTCGCAGAAACCTATATGTATGCAGTTACTGTACGAAGGAGATAATAATATTTCTTTTCTAACGCGACGACTGACGAAAGTTATCTAACGGACGCACAATTCTGCTACACCTCGTTTGTTTAGTCGCACCAAGTCACTTACACCTCCTCGCATTAACACACGGATACATGAGCTGTCTATTCCGCATTGAGCTTGTCAGTTCAATTGCACATGTAGTGAGGTTCACATCGACAGAAATGTTCGATCCCTACGCTCTAGGATGAAGGAACACGTATTTAAATATACTGAAGACTCAATGTGTGGCGTGACCCGAGGCGACAACACCAAACAGCTCAAGCCGGCTTCCTCGATCGTCAGACACGTTCTGGAGACCGGTCATGTGGTCGACTCGACAAACGCTTTTCGTGTGGTGATGCATCATCACAAGCTCTCCATCTTCAAATCATCGGCAGAGTGGCTTGTCATGCGTAACAAGCCAATCCTCGGGGTGCAAAGTTGTTGATCATTAACCTTTGTCCGCCATCGTCTTGACCAGTGACAGATTGGTATATGGATTGACCTGATTCACAACCGTAATTCGGCGAAATATTTTTGGTGTTCACCGCTGTAATGTGTAACACCTGACAGGAACACATGAAATGGTACTACCACTTGCAAAAATGGTCTTCTGACTTCGTTGTTCAAATATGCTGATCATAAGTTTCACTGTGAAACCAACAGAAGACCACTGTCCGCAGTCGATTTAGGGCATCTGAATAAACGTACGAAGTGCATTACAGATGCGGATTAGTTATATATACATTTTCATTATTGATGAGCAGTCGAGGATTTGGTTAATTTCAAGGCAAACATCACCCACAGTTGGTCACAGCTGTGACATCCCCATAAACTTTCCACAAGGCTCCTTTCGAACTCCAGAAGCAATAGAGTTGAGTTTTGCTCTCAATAGAGCTCGTCAGTAGTGCATATCCTCGCCACTGCCGGGACCAGGACTTCGACCACGCTTTGTTGAGGCGCCCTTGTTGACCACTGCGTTATTGACCTCATATTGGGCACGACGGAATTATCATACTTGAACACTCAACCACTTTCATTTGTGAATGACCAGTTTGCCCGATCGTCTTGAGAGGAGACATAGTAACTGTCCTGTTAACTTCATTCGATAACTGCGCGATTAAGATTTCCGAGACAGGTCGAAATCTCCGATCTCATCAAACCTCTCGAGACGATCGGGCAACCTGGTCATTACTCACAAGCAAAAGTGGTGGAACATTCAGATATAGTAGTTCATCCGTGCCTAACGTGAACTCGATGACACAGTGGTAAATACTGTTTCCACTTGAAAGCGTGGCTGGAGTTCTAGTTCCGACAGTGACAGGGATATGCACTACTGACGAGCTCTAATCAGAGCGAAACTCCAGTCCAATGGTTGTTCTCAAAAGACGCTGGTTGAAAAGACTATTTGAATGCAAAGATTGCGATCAAATGTGAGCGATGTTTAACTTGAAGTTAATCAACTATTCAGAATGTAATTCATCTGAAGTGAGACAGTGAATGAGACCACCGTTTAAACTCAAACGTGAATCCGGGAAACCGGATATCCATTCTTTGTGAGTTGACTGTAAGGAATGGGGTGAGACGAAACAAAATACAAATGATGTCCCAACTGTGTTCCGTTTCTGTGCTTTGCTGTGTTTGATAAACTGTAACACACAAGCCGGCTGTCTTCACTCCGGTTGTCCGTTATACTCACAGACAAATTGTGGGGAAACGTGGAGATACCAGGGAACAGTGTTCTTCCAAATAAGAGGTTCCAACAACAGTTCTGTAGAAGAAAACAACACGAACAAACGTGAGCTAAAGGCCCAGTAAGCCATGCACACGTCTCACACAAAAGAAAACTAAAACGACGTCAACAACATAATAGCACGTCGTGTTACGCAATTCAAATTCAACCCATGCGCGCTTGCTACTGCACATTACAAAACCATTTCATTAGTGAACTCTCAGTGCCTACTGGTGAGTGGTTGTGTTATACTGACGCCACGCTGGGACCGGAGGGCTGAGTTTTCGAGTGTGACAAAGGCGTTTCGGTACGAATCGACAATGTAGTATGTTAGAAGTGGAGAAGTACCTAAAGCCTGAGCTGAACTGCTAATCGAGTCCTGTGATACAGGATCGAACGTCTTGGGCATGTCAATAAAGGCCGCACATATGTTGGAAGACGTGATGCACGAGTCCCGAAGCAGCGCATAGAGTAGTATGGTCGCTTGGAGGCAAACGTCACGGTGTAGAAATACGAATTGAAGAGAGGGCAACTGCAAACGCGTACTCCATCAAACAAATATCTTATGAAAACAATGCACCAACGTTGAAGATACAGTGATAGGTCTCAGTCCGCTGAGAGGGGAAGAGTTATTCATTTTCGGCACATGCAGGAGCGACACAGATGGAGTGGGCGATCTTCAGTTAGCAGAAAGAGGTTGAAATATCCGGCCAAAGCATCAGCTTTCATACGCTTCAAATGTTTGGGCAACAATTTGTCCCAACCTGGAGCACAATTTCGCATGCTCTTCAACGTGCGAGAAACTTCCTCTCCGATGATCAGGTCAACCAAGACCGTTCCGGAGGCAGAATCGTGTGAGATGGTCGCTCATCAGGATGTCCATGAGCTGATAATATCTCGGACCAGTATTCGTTGGAATCATCCGGAAGGCCACGGTTCGTCATGTAGACAGTTCTTCAGTTTCCAGAAAAACCGCAGAAGTAGCATATTTCTTCCGATGGTGGTACAGGTTTTAAATTACAGCACAGTTGGCTCTGTGTATCTGCTTCTCGGTAAAGTAGCTTCTCGCAGTGACGTGAGCACGTCGTTGAGTAACCAGTCGCACCTGTACGGAAAGGCCTGTGAGGCGTGCATATGAAACAGTGACTTTGTTTGTACTATTGTGAAAATGCATGCATGAAGGCCGTGGACAATTGCTAGCAATTCATCGCTGTGTAAGAAAGCTTGGGTATTAGACTCCAGTTGGGTAATCGCTGTTTGGATCAAACAGGTAGATCACTCAGAGTGTTCATAAGCTTGGGACTCACTATACGACGTCATATCTGCCTGAGAACCGGAGGTTGGAGCGGCGGTGAGGGCGGTATGTTTCTACTAACTCAGCGCATACAGACGCGTCCTGATGCTCTCCAGAGTACAGCCGGGAAAATGTGGCAGGGACAGGTGATAAAGTTCCCGTCCAGTGGAACATGACGGGGCCAGCTCATAAGCAAATCTGACAAAGAAAGCCGATTCTTGTTGAGACTAATTTGATTAGGCGGCTTTCGTGATTTCGAGTTTTTCGCGGTTGTGTGGGACAGTATACGCATGCCTCTTGTGTCGACTGAGATCAATCATGGTTAGAAATCTGCAGTCATAGTCAAAACAGTCAAAGTTTGGAGAAGACTGAGCACCTACATCCTGTTCTACACCATCTCTGCGTCAATGCATACGAGTATACGTCAACAAACCAATTTTAGATTTACATATCTGATCACATCCTGTGTACTGGTAGATGCCAGGTTGGAAGCGCTGCTAGTATTTTCATTTTCTTGATCGAGAGTAACCAGTACAATGAAACCAGGTAGAGTGGTCAGCCCTATCTGGAGTTGTTGGGCGCTCAGTCAGTCAGGTTTTGCAGCAAGACCGCCCAGCCGGCACGACAAAAAGGTGGTTCAGCTGTCCGACTACTATTACTACTGCAATTAATAAGTCAACAGAACAGGCCAGTTAATATTGCAAGTGCAAGCGACAGTTAAACCATTGTCAGTTGAGATGAGATGATAAGACGACCTAAACGGGCACCTTCTGCTCCCATCCGACACACGGTTGGTGGCCTGCGCCTAAACTGAGGATTTTTCTTCTGACCACCTATGCCTCTAGATATTACAGAAAGCGCTGAATAACACTGAGTTCCGTTTACTTGCATTCCCAACTTCAAAAAGCTATTACACTGCGGTACATGTGGTCTTTCTGGGAGTCAAAACGTGTATTCAGTATGTTAGTTTTGTAATTCGGAGGTTTCCAATTAAACCAAGAAGATGCATGACCTTTTACATCATCCGCAGAAAATATGGCTAATTTGTATGAAATATTAAAACAAAATGTGCTACTTTATAAACTGTGATTTTTCACCCTTGCCGAAATGCTCCACAGTACATCTGTTCTATTGTAACTTGACCATTTTTCACTAACGAATCCTTTTCTAACTTCAGCATTTTAATTTTCCCTCGCCATATTTTTAAATCTTCCTCTTCGTCGATTTACGCAATAGTGCACCTCGATACTAGTATCTATTGTTCCACTAATTTGAGTTCTCTTCTACTATCCTTCCGTTTTTTGTTGTATACTCTCTCCTTTTCAGAAATCTTCACTTGTCCTAGTCCTATTACATTCATTGTTCTCGATTCAGCCTAGAGGAGTTCGTTCCATCACAAGCCGTTATAACTTGTGCCAGTTGGTCGTCTGACTAAGAGAACATATTTTTTTCAATGAGTGACAACACAAACACACGTAAGGTGTCAGTTCCTTATTTCCTTGACTGCCACATCTATGATGTACACACAAATGATATTGGTCTAGAAGGACGTATGCATGTATAACATATACACTACTTTAAACCGATATAGTTATTCAGCGATGGGGTTAGAACCTCATGTACCTGGTGCGATTATGATCCAGTAGGTTTGACTTCACAAGATCTATTGAGTTGCGTTCAGCTGATGCAATGAAACAATGAAACAATGAACAGCGATCCATCCCTTAGGTATTCAGTTAGACTGACGCCTCACGATATTCACTACCTGAAAGTTCACTGCACACCTGTAAGATTTTAAAGCATTCAGTTTGTCATTTATGTCACCACAGAAAATTTCTAGTACAACCTATAAAGGTCGTCATAACAGGCATGTAAAATGTACATGTTTACAGGTGCTATTTCGACTAATGTTTTATAATCGTCTTGTGAAAATCTGTTTTTGTATAGATTGTTAATTGGCCTTGATATAAGTTGACAATGGGGGAGTTCTAAATTTACGTGAAAGCCTCTATTGTGCAAATTGCAACGTAGGATAGGCTTTATCGTCTAAACCACTATTTTTAAGATGGTGTCGTTGATGAGTTCAACACTCACTGAATTCTGTAAAATACAAGCCGGCCGTTTCTACTGTGACTGTCCGTTACACTTGTAGACTAACTTTGAAGCAACGTGGAGACACCGGGAGACAGCGTTTTTCTGAACTATAGATTCCAGCAACAGTCCTGTAAAAGGAACCAGCACAAACAAGCATGAGCCAAAGGCCCAGTAAGCCAAGCACACGACTTACGCAAACGAAAACTAAGACGGCGTCAACAACACAGCAGCACGCCGTGTTACCCAGTTCAAATTCATCCTGTGCGCACTTGCTGCTCTCAACCGCACCTTACAATTACAATTCCATCTGAGCTGCATAAACAGTAGCTGACTCATTGTGATGATTTGGATTAAATGTTTGAAAATGTTTAGAATATTGTACCGCAAACGAAAACCTTCTCGTCGACCCTGTCTTTTCTAAAGCCAACATCGTGATATCTTGTCATTAGAACAGGTTACATAAACAAGTGGTCCTCCTTTCGAGCTCAGCATAGACATGTGGGCTGCGTGAGCTCTGACCACTGTTAACAAAATGGTAACTGAGAACAAACAAGTTTACTAAAGTTGATTTTTTGCCACAATGTGTACCAACACATCCATTGAGCAGCACGGTAGGTATCACGATCCCCAAATTGACAGATGACACGTTCCGATGTCAACCTACCAGCCCGGATTGTTTATACCTCTGGACCATAATGATGTGGGGTCTAAATGAACCATTTTCAGCCGCATTCTGCTGTGGCACAGAGTAGGGATTATAGGAACTCGTAAGTTTGATACTGCAACCGATGACTTGCCAGCAAAGCTGTAGGCTGATTCAGCAACACAGTCCGCGAACAGTCTGCAGCAAAGTTTATTCACTGAGCATCACAAGAAATACTGTACGGTGGCAGTACCTTGTAATTTAAACATAAGATACTCCCCATTCCTATCGGTCGTATCTTTTAGACATCTTCACATAATCCTTACCTACTCAGCATTCTGAAGTTTTTGCCAGCATGTGCGTATGTAAGCCTATGATAACAGGAGTAATCAAGAACCATTTTACCAAGCGAGTAAAATGCTAACCTGACAAGTTCACACCGCAACCCTCGTATTTACTTTATGTATAATTCAGCAGGACTCTACACTCCAAAGTCGTTGTGGAGGACTAATTAAGAAGTTTTGGTTGTTTTCACACAGACTCGTCTTTAGTTACCATAGCTTATCGTCCGCTAACAGCCCTGCCCACTTTGCTTACGTGCGCCAGGAAAAGACCACTTCGTGGTAAGTAAACGGACAAGGCTGATGCTAAACCACAGTATTTGTAGCCAAGTGCCCGTTTAGTCAGATATCTACTGCTGAGGTAACGAACACTGATAAGCAGCTTGATTATTAGGGAGCAGTTGTTTGTCCCAACTCTATAACCTTAATCTAACCCTGTAATCATGTGACCAGCTGTGTTGATAAATTAAATCGTAAATTTATTCATAACGTGTCTTGACTGCATTTGGTAATGCGCATGTCTTTCATAGGCTATTGACAGTCAGAAAAATATTTCGTACAACAACTACGGATGTACTGAAGTTATCAACTGAAAAAAAGCTCCCACACTTTAATATAACAGGCGGCTAGTATATTCTTTTGTTACCTCCACAAATGTTTCAGAAATTGCGTCAGTATTCACTTTGTGTAGGGCTGGTGCGGAAAAGTTACTGAGGCCAAAATTCCTGTTCGCCGTACAATGTACCAATTACGAAAACCAGAGGTTTGTTTAACTCTCTGCACTACGATGCTAAACATGTCGGCAGAAAAAACAAGTTACAACGTCATGTATTTCACAAAAAGTGAAATTCCTTTGGAATGTTGACAACTTTAATTTGTCACATTCTGATAATCTGTCACAACAGATACGTATTTGTTCAAAAAGTTATTTTGTATTTTTGTGTGTGATAAACTCCTGAAAACGGACTGTTTTGCCTTTTAAAGTTAACATACCTCATAGCTACTAGTGTGATGCGTGTAAACAACCGTTGATTAGAATTATTGTTTTTTTTCTCTGAAAACGTGATCATATTGCATCAGTACTGTTTCTTTGCAAAACTTGTGAACCTTCGATCACCTGCTGAACAAACAAAGTGTCTGTTAATGTGCTTGCTTAATTTGAGATTCAGTCAGTGTAGACCCCCTTTCCCAAATAAAAAAAATCCTCATCTATGGAAACGGTTAGTTCGGCAGTCATTGGTGAATGCGAAATGTCACATTGGTGCGGTGGTAATCCCAGTTATTCTAAGAACAGTCAAATGAAAATGAGTCACGCGTTGGTTGTTCTATCTGCAGAAAACCCACAATGTGTTTTGTCTTCAAACCATTAGCCATATTGAGTGTGAGTTACCGCCGGGAAAAAATAAAACATATCATCGTCGTGCTCGAACCACAAAAACTATCCATAACAGCCAAACGAATCCACCGGTGGAATTACCACCCGCCGAATTAGTAATGCAATCGACAATGCCTATCCTGCAGCATGGGTCATCGTATCGTTCAGTACCTGCCCGGTACTGTTGCAACATCTCAAAGATAGCTTGCCTAGGTTTTCTTCGTCTTTTTATGTTTATTCTCTCACCCGTTGTTGCCAAGCGGGTTACGTTGAGAGAACCACAAGGCGGCTGTCAGAAAGGATTCGTGAACGCCACCCAAAATGGCTTCACAACGGTTCGATAAAGCCCAATTCCAGTGCAATCGGTTCTCATCTAATCGACATTGGTCATCAGAATGAGCCAGATGAGGCCTTTCGAGTCATCTACAAGGTTCGTCAGGCCCACTCCAGAGCTGTCAGATTGCGACTGTTATCAACGGCCGAGGCAATTGCCATCAGACTCTACAACCCCTGTCTGTGTGCCCAAAAACGAAATGTGTCCATTTATGTTGTGATGTGCTGTGTACATATTTGTTATTCTGTATTGTTTTATACAGTTACACACTTTCCTTTATTTGTACCCACTCTGTTGTTTTGGTCAATTTTCGCGCGCGCTTCGAAAGTATAACCTTTTCTATTCACAACGAACCTTGTCAGATGAATTTCTCCGACTGCTAATGGCGTGCAACACACACTTATTTTTGTGTTTGTGAGGAAGTTAACCCTACTTCGAAAGACACGCTGCCCCTATCATCGCTGTTCCTTTTCATGGACGTTGATTATCCTAGAAAGTCTATCCGGCTACTTCTGCGAATATAACTACCACTGAGCCGCATTATGTGATGTTTTACTGACTTCAGCTGTTTATCTGTTTGACCGTCTTGTTGGACCACAAAGACCCCTTCAGTTAGGTGATTTCCCAGCTCCATTGTATTACCAGGTGAAGAGTGTACATTTACCCCAGTTGTTACATCCAAAGTTTGAGAGGATTTGCTTCTCTGAGTTAGCCAGCCTATCAGCCAACTACCGGAATTGAATATGACAGAAAGGTATGCTTTTTTGCAACCCCATCGACACCCAGCATATTTATACACTAACCATTAAGCTGCCACTTTAAAACAATACACCGATAAAATTAGCATAACCTACTGTAATAACATATTCTGTTCGACTTAAGTACTGCTCAGCAATACAAGCGAGTAGCATGATGCGAATAACAGTAGACAAACGAACTGAACTTACTAACGTCATGTCCTCTAGAAGACTGTAAACAAGTCGTGTCTGCCTGTAAAGAGATTAGAACTATCGACCTGGTAATGGGTGGTAATTCATACCTGGTTTCCTAACCGAATGCGGATGGTTGAGCTGATGTAGTTATACATACCTTAAGTTTGTGTTCGATAAGGTACAATATCCCAAACCGGTTGTCTTTATATTCACAGCATACAACCTCTTGGAGGATGAAATTAATGTTATATTTCCACCTATGTTCGCAGATAATTCCTGCAGTAGTTGACTAGGTTTTAATTAGATGATAGTGTACTGTGGCAATTCGCAATATGTATGAAGTAATTATGATGACAACTTTCACAACCACCAGAGTGGAGGTTATCGTTAGTATCTCATATCAGTAAAGTGTGACAACATGCGATACATTCGTTTCAGTATGCATGTTTATTCAGCATTCTACAAAACTAAACACGTGCTTATCCAATATCCTTTGACCTCTGGTTTGAAATAAGTGGAAAGATTTTTGTAGTTGGAAAGTACATATCTTCCCAGAACATCATGCAAACTCTCCTGGGACACTGTATGACAGTACACTGTGATGTTATAAATTTTGTATACAAGTAAACGGAATTCACTTTTTTCTAAACTATTCATAGACTACTTCTCACAGAGCCTGTAGCATACCATTTGTACTGGCCGTAATACATCCGAACAAATGTGGAGTTCGTTAAACATTTCCATCCCGTTTCTATGCTTTTTACGTAGAAAAGATAATCCAGCAGGCTCTTATGCTCTTTCTATACAAATATCCTGTTGCACTCTGTACCGTTAAAATTAACGAACAAGCTCAACTCCTTAAAGATGAATTAACACAATGATCAGAAAGGTCCCGAAGACCTTACCTAACGAAAAACTCATAAAACTTACAGATGTGTAATTTGATTTGTGTGAGGCTAAAATTCTAATTGATATCTTCAAAATTGCTTCTATTTATCTGTTGGATGAGCTGTCATACCGGCTTTCGAAACAGTTGATTGTGTCACAGTGTAGTTTTCTAGTGTATCCATCACGATACCGGTCTAGTACTGGTCTATCATCAAGAGTTTAACGTTTAATATTTTTCGATAGTGCTTTCGAATAATCAAAAGCTCTTAGTAACCTTAAACGACGATCTTCTTTGAGTTGAGCACTACCGCGTAGGTGTCATCGATCACCGATCGTATCCACTCCGTCCTGAGCAAAATAATTCACTAGGTTGCGTCGCTCACTCACCTATGTCTCTTCCTTCCACATGGACTGCAATTCAACCTATGACCGGACGATGCAGTTTCCAACCACACCACTTTCTGTTATGAATTGTTTGACTACCTTTTTTAAGATCCATCTGGAAAGCCTCACCCAGAGTTATCTCAACAGTGGTCTTTGGACCTAGGTTTACAAGCAGTTCTGTACACAAAGGGTCGGTTATTTTCTAATTTGCAAAACTTGTTAGTAACACACAGGTCAGTGCATGATCGCAAACAAATAAGTAGCCAGTTATTACGTACGAACCATAAACAGAAAGAATACCACAGAGCACATGGTGAACTGCACAAACAATTAATATTGAGTGGTTCCTTGGATAAGCTAAAACAATGCAAAATCAGAGGAGTCGCAAGTTTTTGCAACGTTTCAGTCTTCCTGGAGAACCATCATCAAGCGAGATAAATAAAAACAGAACAATAAAATATCTTCATAGGAAGCAGTCATCAAATGACATTCACTGGTGTGTTTGAAATGTGACCTATGAAAAGGCTACCAATAGGATAAATGGGGTTGTGGGTCAGTTTAAGTCACAACGTGAGGCTGACGTGCAAACGGGGCTGGGGATTTATTGTGTAAAGTTTCCTGTCTCCTGGTCATTTCTATTACATTCGCATAGTGGTCAGACGTGTGCACCACATCGATTCGCTGAGCTATGCTGTCTAGGACTTGGACTTTTCCAGATTCAACCATTTCAGTTAGGACAAAGGAAGGCAGATTGACAAAAAAGCAAGCACGTTTATCAGTATGGATTTCGCATTACTAATTGTGTATGCGTCTTCAGACAGTAAAGCAAGAACTTGTACATGTACAGCAAAAGTTTGTTTATAGTTCTAGGACTTCTGTCTTCCGCGTACGGGAGGACTGAGTTATAAAAGTTACATTCGGACAAAGAGCAATTCAAGAGCACAACGGGTTGACTGTGACCGTCGACATACTATTATTTACCGTGGAAAACTCTGTAGCCGTTCTAAGAAGTTTAATTTAACTAACAATATGTCTACTACTTGCAGAAGCAACCAAAATGAGAAGTCAGCATTTTATTCACCATATCATCGAGCCGCGACAACTATTCACTCCCAAATGTGTTAGATTTGTGAGTTATCGGTTCGCGTTGAGGTCTTCCAATAAATCCTTATATAGTGATGCCTGAACGATTAGACTTTTACGTCAGTTCCTGGGTGGTGTTCTCCCCGTGGTTCTTTTTTTCCACAAGTCAGTCTGCCGAGTGAGAGACCGAAGCTGGGGTTCACCATGACAATATGAGATGCACCTTTGAACGCAACACGCTGTCTGTCAGGACAGAACGTGCGAATAGTGCTGGATCGATGGAGCCGTGGACAATTGAAACGTCGTACTGCACTGATCGTCATGAAACTGAACAGTCATGGCGTCGATGTTGCAACCTTGGGTGATATAAGTCTTGCAGACCAGCGTAAGTTCGGAGAAGCAGGTGCTGCGTACATCTGTTATTAAACGGGTTACGTGGTAGAAGGTGCTCAGGAGCACTATGTTTGTTTCGCTATCGATGACCACATCACTCATTTAACAGTAGGCTGGCACCAGCCCTCCAATCATGTCCACGGTACTGCGATTTGGCCGAAGTAAGCTTGCTCTATTTCTGAGTTATTACTGTTTGGCTTTATAGAAGACTGATTCTATAGTCAGCTACAATCTTCAATCAACCTGACGCTGACGGGTGATCAACTGTTGGTTCCCGGCTTCCTCACTGTACGGGATCGGCTTAGTCCGGTTTATGAGAATGGTGATCGTCTGGTTCGCCTGTGCGCCACTCAATGGTTGGCTATCAAAAGCGCCCGTTTACAATTGGATGCGAACGATATCATGACGTGGATGAAACTGTCATCATCATCATCTGTTTGACTATTTGACCATGTGACGGCTCGAAGTTCACGAAAGCAGATATCATGCGAGTGATGAGCGGAGGTGAACATAACATAAGTCATAAACTGGTCAGGACTAAATTTTGTCAGTTTTCCAGTCCGTTTATTGCAGCCCATTCAGATGGCTACAACAGCTGGTTGCTGAATCACTGCAGAGCTAAAGGACGAGGACGGTATTTCAGTGTGCAATTACAGTACTTCGCAGACGCCATTCCAGTGGTATGTGGCAACACTTCAAGGAAAAGATCACCGCAGCAACCAACGAGAAGATCGATATCCAGCGCCAGCAACGCTCGGACTGCCCGACGACAGTAATGCAGTCATTTCAAATATGATCAGAAAGAAGAATGTAGCGTTTTTGTTTTCGAGTGCTGATAGCAGTTATTGTTTCCAAACCATTAAAAAACATGTGTTGGGATTCACGTTGTATTGTAGATCACTATTAAGTGAATCCTCGGTTAAGCTACAACCTGTAAAATTCAAAAGAGTCATGGGTTACGCAACGCTCTCAGTTTTGACTGTCCTAGGAGATCTCTTACCATATAGTCTACAGATGATCACATATGGTACTTTTGTTTTTTCTCCACGTAACATTATGCCACATTACTATGAGTCATAGCCTGCCACCTATAATGTCATTTTATATTACATTTGACCACTATATCCACTGAATAAATATTCGATTACCAGTGGAGTGGATGGGTCAATTTGTTGTGTTTATGGTTGTCGTTATTATCGGTGTTTTTTGAGTTACTGCTGTTGTTGTTGTTGTTGTTGTTGTTGTTGTCTTTCATTTTGTCGCCCCTCGCTTTGGTGTAAATCAGCCGAAGTAGTTTTGCTTGTACATCGTGTGGCCCGGTTGTAATGCTTGGTTTAACGAGTTATTGCAATGTTGGTGGTTTTGAATGAGCGAAAAAGAATTTTCAACCGGTGACGCTGTTTATGAATCATCATATACGTTAAACGTAAGTCCAAAACTACAAACAGAATTGTTTCAGCTTATGCCACCTGTCCGGTGGATAGTATGCGCTAAACCGCATTGTCAAGCTCCTTGTCTGTTTAGGGGTAACTTCCTCTCAGAGATGGGAACGATATGCCTGATTGCGCATCCGTGCACCAACAGGCCTAATACTATCGAAATACCTACAGACTATCCCAAGTGGAAAGTAACTTTTCTTCACCGTTAATGTCCAAAAGTAAAGTCGTCTAGAATTCTCTATCCAGATTACACTCACCACTAGTTTAATTGAGTTTCTTGATTCCAACATAGTAAACGAGATAACACCATTGGTAAAGAGGTACTGGTTTACGCTACGAAACGTCAATGTTCCTCTGTAACTTCTCACATCTCGTTATACTGTTCATTTAACTCCGGCTTCCCATATGGCTAATTTATGGGAACCAAACGATCCCTTAGGGAGTATATACAATAGTGGTCCTGAACACACGGCATTGGTCTACCAAGCCAGTCGTGAAGTTGACCGTTAGTATTGACATCAGACCCATTTAAAATCTTAATCGAATTTTTGTGCAACAGGTGGGAGACAGCAATGTAAAATTGGTGCTGGTTGCTACAGTATTGCTTAACACCAAACTTGATGGTCGGGTGAACTGATGCATATCGTTTTGTGCACCAGTTGTTATTCCTTAAAGCGTAACGCTTTTATGGATGAACTTCTGATACAACATCCATATGAATGGTAAGCAGTTTGGAGGTACAAATTACTGATTGAAAGATGCCTGACGAAAACTCTGGCAACCGTGCCTACAACTAAATACCAATGATCTTTTATTGACAAATACTGTGCGAAATTTAGTCTACTGATGTTATATAGTTGTTAGAGAAAGTTCACCTTGTCCGTTTTGTAAGAGTTTCTAAAAGTTTCAAGCGCAAAATGTGCACTCGAAGCCTAGCAGATTGTTCACCTATGATCTATCTATGGTGGTTATGGTCTGGTGGAGATTAGTCCGTACGTCACTGATCGTATTTTGGTTGCTAAACTATAATCCACTGTGAAGCGTTCACGGGTGTAACTTCATAATGCAGGCATCTTAAACCAGCAGCGTGAATAAATAAAAGAAATTCATAGTAATTAGTGTTAATTGAGCGTGAAGCTCACTGACCTCAATATGAGATACGTGCTAACTAGGGTTGCCTCCATTTACTTTAATTCTTACAGCAACAAAAAAACAACTTTACCTACTAATTGACACTCCCCAAAAGAAGTCACAATGAAGGATTGTCTGGATTAGCTCTTCATAGTTGTAGTATTAATTGTGGACTGAATAAAAACAATTGTGAACAGTGATGGTGCTGTTCGTAGCTCGGGTTGATAGTCTTAGTATTGGTATGTTCGCGGAGCTTGGCATTTAGGTTGCAAACGTTTCATCATCAAACGCGGTGACATCATCAGTGCGCAAGTGTTTAAACGTATAGTATATTATGGTGTATTATAGTATAGTATAGTAACTGTACACCTAAACACTTGCGCCCTGTTGGTGTCACCTCGTTTGGTGATGAAACGTTTGCAACGTACGTGCCAAGCTCAGCGAACATACCAACACCAAAAACAAGGCACTTCTGGATGACGGATTTTGCTTTTCCTTGTTTCGAGTGTCAAGAGATTTCTTATGAAAAAGCAACTAAAATCAACCAGTGATCTCCGAATGACTATTAAGTGTGGTTCTTCTAACCATTTTTTTAAAACACATAAGTAATTTTTTTTGCTCAACATCCTACAGGTAGTACTTCCATGGTACTCACCAGTACAGTAGTATACAAGCTATTTATGTATTAGGATGGAATTGTTTGATGCAGTTGTCTAGATTGGTCTTCTCAGAATGGGCGATATTATTACATGTGAAGGAAAATGTCGTCAACCAGAGAATATTAAGCAGGGGCAGCGATAGAGGGACGTTTCAGATAGAGAATCCAGGATTGATTTTGAGTAACTGTTGCCTCGTTAGCGATCGTTGTACCCTTCTACTTGGATTGTAATGGAATAACTTCAGGTGAACAGAATAAATAGCTTAAGCTGTCACTTTTGTGAGTTGAATCTCATTACTTGAAAGAAGATAGCGATACCGTTTCGTCTAAGAATTCGAACTGTCGTTTAGCCGAGAACGTGTAACACTCACTGAAATTGGCTTACTGCAAGTCAGCAAAAGTGAGAAAAACGACAGGTTCATCTTTTTTGTTGAGCGTGGTCTGTAAGTTTACAGTAGGGTTATTATGAAATGTGAGACAAGGATTGGTTACTTTTTGTCCTAGTTGTATTAGAGGTGAAGGTTTCCCGGGAAGTCATTAATCGTTTTACGAGAATCGTCAGCGTGCCGATTTGTAAATTGACGTCCATGACAAACAGAACTATGCCAAGTCAATACAAGTGGAATAGGGTATTGTAAGTTTCTACTTTGTCGGCTTACTGTTGTGCATGTCATTTACGACGCTGACGTAGACTAGCTACATAGGCTGTACAATGCGTTATTCCCAATACCGAATCTTAAGTTAGGATTCGAAATGACCAGTCAACGGCTTACTAGACATTTACACATCTGTGACTGTTTTTGTTTAGTTGAGATCAGCCAAGTGATCACTTAACGTAATTCGAATGAATTAAAAGTCGTATTCAAGTCACTTGTGAAACGAATTCTATCCGTCTGTTAATTATCCACCTATGTGTATGTAATAAACTCTGGTCGATATTGTGATGTTCTTGGCTGTCTGTTGGCAATCTGCGCTTGAATGACTTGTCTGTCTCCAGTGTGCAGCGTGACGCACTTTACCAAACCTGTGTAACTGTATAACCTTCGTTCAAATCAAATTGGAAAATGAACTTGATTGCCAAATTTTCATCTTATGAGCAAATTTACGTTTCTAGCACATGTAGTTCGATCTTAGAGAGGGCAGTGTAATCAGCACAAATGTTTGTATGCATTGTGATCACCGCTTATCTCGGTTTTAACTTTACGTGACACTCTCATCTGTAATAGCAGTTGCGGCAACACAACGGTCTTTCACCAACACACATGGACAGGCTCAGCAGTGGAATTGTTAATGTATTAACAATAGGGTTTATAGATGTTATTTACAAACGAGAAAGCGCGTGTAAGTCAAATTTTGGAAAGAAAGTCCCATTTCACGATGATGCATACGTAAAACAACGACACATCGGTTCATCAAGTATTGTTTCGATGATGGAAGACCATAGTCAAAACAGAATGAACTGGGCTAAGAAAATTCCCTTTGAATCAATATATCCGTTTGCTGCTTTCCTAACTCACATCAACGATCGAGTGCTCAAGATGACAGTTCCCCCTGGGAAAAGTAATTACATTGCCATCCCTTTTGTTTCTGTCGTCCACGTATTCAGTAAACCGCTCTTGGATGCAAGGTAACATAACCAACCTTAAAATCACAAGGCTGTTCAGAAATCAACCGTGGAAAGTCTACAGTTCTATTCATCTACTTGCGTTGTATTGATTTCACAAAGCAAAGTAACCGAAGTCCAAGTGGCCTTAACGTTAGAATACCAGTCGAAATGCAAGCAGATATCAAACCGGAAAATACACGCAACGGTATGTTCACCCAGTTCTGATAGATCGACAACGGAGTTGGGGTAGTTCGTTATCATGTTTGCAGGCGGACATAGATATTTCTGACAGAAAAAATAACGGGTGATCTTGTAAGTACGTTGCAGAGTTTTCAGTTACCGTTTATTGGTATGTACGAGTATGAGAGTCGCTTTTCTGCACGACAGCGCCTCATTAGTCTTAAGGCAAGTCAATAAATGCACAGAATATGTACGTTAAACTGACCAGTTTGCATCCTGAATCACGCTTAAATGAGAGTATCTGTAGTAAACTTGTCATGTGGGCCTTAAAAATGTCACTTTGTGTTCTACGTATGCGTTGATGGCTGCCATGTGGGGGGCGACATAGTTTTTGTCCAACAACTTCCTATTCCCTTGCCAACAGTATACCATAATGCCGTATAGAAGTTCCCAAGGAGGTCGAAATACTTCTGTACCACTTATTTCAAATAGGTGGTCTTCATCGATGTTCTTATAACTTTATTTACTTACGTTTTAAACGAATGGCGAACTAAGACGGTACACTTTCTTCTAACGAACAACCACAATTGAGAGGAGTGGACGTAACCTATTCCCGTCAAACGTAGGCTTCAAAACCAGGATCAGGAATCACTGATGACAGCACTATACATAAAAGAATCAACATAAAATGCCTGAACTGTGCACGATATGTTGCATGCCTGCGGTAAGTATGATGAGCCAACGAAAATGGCTGACTACTGATTTGTTGGGTAAGGCAGACGTATGATAGTACATTTTCGGTGGGAAGAGGTTATGTGGAACACAAGATGGTCCGTTTGACAGTCAGTTTGTGAAGATTTTGCCAAAATCAGACCCAACGTCACATTTGCAATCACGAAGCAGATTAAACGTGCACAGATTCTGGCACATTTTACATTAATTTCAAAGGATGCTCAATTCGATGAACTCGTTATATTGAGAGCACACTTTTAGTTAATTGCAGATGAATTAGTCCTCTTTTGTACATAGTTATTTGAACACCTCGAACACTTTATCGAGGGCTGTTAAGTTTATGTATCATGGAGCAGTGCGGGTTCAATATTCCCAAATGTATATACCGTAGGGAAAGACGGTGATTTTCCAAATTACTGACTGTAGAGCTATTGGTGTCATCATCGTATCGTAATTCAATATATCGACACCGAAGAGCATTTCGCGGAGGAAGGGACTCGACTTATGCATATTGCATACTCGTTTATGTTAAATTAAGAATGCTAAATACTCTCATGGCGGACTGTTTACACGTTGCTTACCATCTTCAGTTCGAAAAGTAACAGTATGCTTTTTACAAGAACACTGGAAACTTTCAGAAATGGAATTTTGACTTTGGATTGAAAAGTTATCAGGTTCAAGGTAAAAACGTTGAGTCCATCGGTAGCTTATAATTCACCATCAAGACCTGAATATACTCTACCGCGATTATTTCGAACATCAAGATCCAAATACTTCGTTTTTTTATTCATATGAGGCATCAGAAAACACTCAAGATCCTGTGGTAATCACCTGAGCATGAGGAAATGTTTGAGGTTCCGTGTTGGATAACATTCTTGGTATTTGCTGAACCGTATTCGGATTGTCCACATATGATAGCTGTCAATGAACTATCCGACAGTGATATAAGAGCAAAATCTACATTATAAAAATACTGAATTCTGAACAGAATTTAAACAAGTGATGGTACATTCGAAAGTTTGGTTTATAATAATGGACTGAATGTGTGCCACTTGGCCCGTTGTCCTTGCGATGTGTGCTACATACAATAGCTTTTCCATTCAGATTACATCTTCACAAAGAATATGCACCATTTGAGTCCTTCCTCTATCAGATCAAGAAAGAGAAAATACTTCGCCATTTGACGAATATTTTGCAACTTCCGCTTCTCGTTTTGTACCTGTTTCATTTACAATACACTTATTTCTCCAAGAAAACCTGTCTACTTAACGTTGTCTGGCATTCAGCATATGATAACTAAATAATGATGATTCGAACAACAATGAAGAATTCAGCTCGTTTGTTTATCATTGACGACCCTCAGGACTGGAAGTATCGCAGATTGTATTTGGTTTCCTTAATATAAACAAGAAGTATTAACTCACTACACATTTCTAAGGTTTTGTCTAACAAACATAAAATTTCACTTAACCATTTGACTAGTGAGCTGTTTTAGTATATACTCATGACTGTCAAGGAGGCTGTTAATCCGTAGTGTGCAAGATTGATCACCATTAAACAAAACCGATTAGTCGTTTCATACAACAGATTTACTTTACTGAAACTTCCTCACAGTCCAGTTTTAAGACTTCTTTCTGCAGTATACAGTTTTTAGCCATTGAAAACGGCGAATTGCCAATTGCACACCATCACCGTTCTGTGTGCATCGTTTTATTTTTGTCTCCTGTCTTCTCATCAATAACAATTTCATTTAGTTTCTTCTGGTCCAAAATAACTACAGCCTTGATCGTGTTGTTACAGTTGCCACCAACTCAGATAATTTGACATCGTTCCAGTTTTTTAATCAAAACTGTCGTGGGTCACATGATCTTGACCGTTGTCATGAAATGCTTCACGGCGAACCAGTGTGAGACTTCCTCATGAGTCCCTGGGGATGCGTGGACTTTGCTTGCCCCTCAAAAGAAGATTTTCAAAATTTTGACGCAGTTGTGTTTGTGTGAACAAACTGTCGCACACTAACCACTGAAAAATATGGTTAGACGGAGTTTTAATGGTTGAAAAATTGCTCAATTTGGACGGTGTACAACAGACAACAGTTCCAAATGTTTGTACGGAAGCCATGACATACGTCAACTACTGTTTCCGTAGTGAAGTACATGGACCCAAATCACCTGGTTTTACTCAGTTAATGATTTAAACATGCGGTGGGCACTCACCTATATATGACTGGTTTATAACTAAGCAGCCAATACAAGAAAAAGGGAGACAAGTTGATTCTTAAACCAAAACCAACGTTGAACAAGCGAAATATTCTATAAATCCTTTTTAAAGGAATTTATCAAAGGATTGTTGATGATGGTTAGTCAAAAGAAAGTATACCCATCCGTTTCAGACTAAAAGAAAGAATTTGAACTTTGAAACATGTCAGAGGGCACTAATAGTGAAGTAATAACTGTCTGGGGAAACTAACTGTGCCAAACAAATTGGTATAACGCTAAATCTTCATTATGGCTGCCCAGTTATCCAAGCAAATGACGCACCTTCTATAAGCTCACGTGCTTCAAACAAACTATCCTGTCCAACTGAAGGGAATAAAAGCCAGGATTATTCATCTACGTCCCATATAACTCTAGAATGTTCTTTTAGTTTCAGTGAGCTCTATTTTGTGAGGATCAGCTAGTTACCGGTTGCCTTGATCGACGAAAACGAAATGTCGTTCAATATAGAAGCCGACTACACCAAGGTATGTTTCATCACTGTTTCACTAATGAACAGGTTGCACGTTTGTTGACTGACCCACATTATTTTCTTAATCGATCATTCTCTCCCTGGAGTACTACTACATAATTTCCATTCCTGTTCATGCTAATCTGAAACGACACCATTTTCACTGAGTCGGCAGAACCAGAGAAATTATCGACAATTGGTTTGTTATTAACAAAAATCTCGCTATTACTTTTGCTTTGAATGTGTACTATATAAAAATGTCACACCGATGATGAACACTGAGGAAGTTTTATTTATATAGGTTGAGCACCAATGAAAATTGATCGCAGCTGTCTTAGTTCCATAAACTTTCTAGTCAGTCCTTTCAAAAGAAACGCTAAACTCAAGGTTCATTATTGTTAGAACTGGTAAATAATGCGTACCTTCGCCATTGTTGGAATTGGAACTCAGGTCACGATTTCACAAGACAGCTGTCTGGACCACTGCGTCACTGACTTATTGTATCTAAACGCACAACCACATTCTCCCCTGACTAATGCTCACATTACTCGACCGCCCCTGAAGAAGACAGAATAACCGGTCTGTTAACTGCAGTCAATGACCTTACAACTAGGAATCCTGTCCAGGTTGAAATCACAGAACACATTAACTTGTTGGGCGGTATTTGAATTATTGGTGAAGGTAGTGAATGTGGCTGAGCATTTGCATGTGATAATTCAGTCAAGCCTAATGTGAGGTCAATGGCACATTGGTCACATGGTTGCTCCATAAAAAGTGATCTGAATTTTAATCCTGTCCATGTCAAGGATAACTGTTAATGACGAACGCTTACAAGAAAAAACCTTGAGTCTAGTGCTCTTTTCCCAAACGGGCTGACTGAAAAGTCGACGGAAATGAACCGTTTGAGTATTGTTCCACTTATATAAATTGGATTGTTCGCGGTTGCTAGATTACTATTGGAAGGCGGTTGAACAGCCATTGAATTTTAAGGTCGCGTACAACTGCTTAGAACATACTTATGCCACTGAACACGATTCATAGAATAAATCCTATTTCTACGGCTTTCAGCGACCACATCCACGAAGCTGACTTGATTTGTAACCTCAGCAAGGCTTGTATCAACACACGTGGGACAGGGGTTATACATTTTTGTTGGTTTTGTTGTTGTTGTTGCTGTTGACTCGTTCGTTGTTTGTTTATACGTTTGGTATTCTGTGTTCGGTACGATACGGGACGCTGAATTCACGAAAGCATGCTTGCTTTATTTGAAGAAAGTCGATCCTAAATTTGTCTTTATTTTGTACGATTTTGTTTGCAGTGTACAGTCGTGATGAATTTTATACCTTGAATACATATAGAACATGTCTGTTTTCCTCTTTCTTAAAGCTATCATTGTTCACCTACTAAAAATTCCTTGCTTGGTATTGTTTGACACGCCCCCACCTTCATCCATATCAGATTGTTTTAATGAATTAATCTCCCGTTGGCTGGCGACACTTGGCAAACCCGTTTTTGTTGTGTCGTTGTGAACGCCTTTTTCTGATGGATAATTGGAACATCCGGTTTTTTATATTTAAGGTAAGACAGTGGGTTTAGTGCAAATCTGTCAATAGCACTGTATATATTTCAGTCATCTTGATCGATATTTATGAAATATTTTAGGCTACTAACCCAGCCGTTTGAATGACTGTTATCGGAATTTTCGACTACGCTTTACTGAGTGGATTATTTCGAATCACCAGGGTCGGTTTAGTAGTTTCGTTACCAACGTATTTTCTTAAACTTTTCCCAGTAAAACCGTATTTATTCTAGTGTGTTCTTGGAGAGTGTTAGCCGTGCGCCAGCATCCAAGTGACATTGAGATCATTTTATTCCACGTCACCGACTCCAACAGTCTCCAGAATCATGTACGTCATGCGCAGAATACAGTGAACGAGATTTCTAGAATGAGATGTAATCAAAAACTTCGCAAAAATGCTTTATTCACGGAAGTATTGTATATTCATATGGACTGAACTTCATCCACAATTGATTGCAGCTGTCACATTCCCATAAACTTTCCAGTCGGTCCCTTTCGGAACGAAACACTAGACTCGAGTTTCGCTCCTACTAGAGCTCATTAGTAGTGCATTTCTCAGTCACGGCCAGGAGTAGAACTCAGGCCACGCTTTACTGAGGCAACCGTGTTGACCTCAAAGTAGGCACTTGTGAATAATCATCAGGTTGCCCGATCGTCTCGATAGGAGATACAGTAACTGTCCTGATAACCCTAACCGATGACCCCTCTACTAGTACTTTTATCCAAGTTGAAATAACAAAACTTACTAACATGTTGAGCGACATTTTGACTACTGATGAATAGTAAGAGATTCTGTTTTTTTTTATAAAGGTTGAACACCACCCATTATTGATCGCAGCTGTCAGAGGGTTGTCTCATGAAAGCGTGGCTCGGGTTCTAGTCCTGGTCGTGGCAAGGATATACACTAATGATGAGCTGCTTAATCAAGAGCAAAACTCCAGTCTAGTGCTTCTTTTCGAAGGAAACCGTCCTGGAAGTCTATGGGAATGTGACAGCTGTGATCAGTTGCGAGTGTATATTCATTTGGTGACACCTTAACATTATACTGGAAATTCAAAACAGACATCGGCACGTGACATACTGCTAGGTGGAAGAAACTAAAGACAAACAATTAGGCAATAACTTTCTGAAAACAATCTGCATTTTTTAAGCCATTGTAATCATGAATTATACATATCAGAAGAGTTACTGTGACATATGTGACTGAGGAACAGAGATTTCTAGCTAAAGTAGGAAAATAGCAAAAATAACACTTGACTAAAACTACGGCAAAGTTTGACAGAAGATCATTGAAAAATTATCGTAACGCAATTTCTTTTGTATCGCATAAGTGTATTTCTTAACCGTGTATGAATGAGGGGCGAAGAGAAGTGGATTAAAAGTTTTGGTTACTATAACCTATACGAAGCAGTTCGGATTTGGTGATATGGAGTATTCCAATAATTTTGTATGAAAATGCTGACTAGCACCTTAGAATGTGCAAATTTGATGAGAAAAGTATTACATTATCCAGGGTTTTTTTTTGACAAATCAACGCTCAATGATACAAGAAAAACTACTATGAGCAAGAGGAATAGACACGGTGTTTGTTTTAGTGATCATTTTTAACTTCCTTTAAATTTTCATCATCATCATCGTCATCATCATAGACAGCAATACATTAGTGGTTCACACTGATGCTTAACTGCTACACAACCACGAAGGCAAAAAAGAAAAGAAGAAACCTATATGAGAAGAGAGTGAAAGGAGAAGGGGGAGGGGAATGGACCTAACTGCTAAAATTAGCTACGTCTATATTCAAACATACAACATCAAGTCGCCTACACCTTGCAAACAAACAACCGAGCTGTAAGTGAATTTTGATGAATTTTACTAAGAGAATACTTACGGCTTATCACTGGCTGTTTGTATGTGCAAAGTCAGAAATCAATAATTCTGCCAAAGACAATCGACTGGTTTCAAAGAGATAGTGCTTTAAATAAATGGTGAAAATTTCAGTTGCCCAGTAGTAACCCTCTAAGATGAACAAACTAGTTAGAAGACGAACATTGGTGGATACATTTATATGGGTTCGATGGGGGTGGTAAATAACGTATCATAGAACCGAAAGATGTCAGTCAACAGTTTCTGTTTGGTTTGAGTAATGAGAATTAGTTACATAGCAATGACCACGTGAGTTGTACGAAATCAGCGAGAGATACGTCACATCTATGCGATCGTTCTATTCCAGGTTTGCGTACAGGGCTAGTCAAAACGTTAAACCTTCCATGGCCGTGTACGCAAACCCAGAATAGAACGATCGCATAGATGTGACGTATCTCTCGCTGATTTCATACAACTCACGTGGTCAATGTTATGCAACTAAGTCTCATAACTCAAACCAGACAGAAACTGTTGACTGACATCTTTCGCTTCAGTGATATGTTATTTACCACCCCCATCGAACCCATATAAATGTATTGTATTTAGCCTGATGATGAAACACCGAAAACGAGCTTGTTTGCTACGCGTTTCTTCTCATTACTAAAATGGGTATATTCACAGTACTGGTGGATACTACCATTTCGTATTGGCTCGTCAGTATCAGACAACCGATATTACAGCAACTTTCACTTCAATGTCTACAACAATACAGAACTGAGCACCATACAATACGATGTGAGTGATATTAACTAAAGATTAGGCATATTACAGCCCAATACTCACAACTAAGTATTTAAGAAAGCACAACGCAAGTTTAAACCGGTTTATAACGACGGCTGTGGTTGATTTCAAGAAATGTAGGTGGTGGCGGTGCATTACGCCCCTGAAGGCTGATGTCCACTCCACTACGTGACCAGTTAACAGAATGTTTTGTCCAGTCGATGAAGCTGATGGCTTAGAGTTTTATGTGACTAAGGTGTCAAGCAGTGAGACTTATTAGTGAGACCATTACAATCTTGTGGTTGTTGATAAGTTACGAGAGAAATGATACAGACGGAATAATTTACTGACCGTTGTGTTAAAGCAGTTGAAAAATAACTAGATGTGAATCATTAACCTGTTGTGAGCTTAAGCACCATAGATTGTCATTCAAATCACACTGTTTGATGTTTGGTTCTATGTTCATGTCCATCTGAAATGGTATTGGCATTCAACTGGAAATTTTCTTATCATTCATTCGATACTGATGAGCCGATTCGAAATGTAGACACCCACCATTGTTGATCTTTCAATCATTTCCTCTATATTAATGGACTGATTTAACCGTTTGCAACATATTTTGTACAGCAAAGTTAATAGCTTCATAATATATAGACTGCGTATTTTCTGACAAATTACAGAATTCACCATAGACTTTCACCGCCCTGGTATGCCCAATTCTGGCGGTAATCCAGACTGGAAAATTCTGCGGAAGGATGCGGGCTGCATTCATCTGACCTATCTTTCCGATGTGCATTCCCACAAAAATAAACCCATTAAGAGATCGTTGATTCAGGTGTTTTCACCTGGCTTGGTGTTACGAATCGTAGACTAATTCGATAGGACAATGGTGCTAAGAACCATCTTTAAGACGTACGGAATGATAATTAGAACTTTCTAGACTTCCATTTGTCATTCCATGACAATCCCAACCTCACCGTGGTTTGCTGTCAGACATTCAAGCACGCAATGATTAATTTGTTCGTATTTTTAGTTTGTAATGTTCGCCTATCATTTACTATGGTAAAGTGATGTAGTGCGTTTGTAGATTCTTGACAAACTATGTAATCAAGATAAGGTACACGATGAAGGGTTGGGAGTACTTCAAAGCCAGTTCGATTTTGTTTGGTGCTATCACAGACTATGATTCTTTCTGGTTTCTTTTGTAAATGGTCCATGGTAATTGTCTGCCAGTCTATCAGTTCTACTGTATGTTCATCTAGTACTATTGTAGGACATTCAATCTTATGGTAATAAGTATGTCTGAATTTGTAATTGGGCTTGTCTAACTGTTTGATATACTTCCGTTTCTGGGCCACCACTTTGGAGAACGTCCAACATTTATATATGTACAGAGAGAGAGCAGTCTTTCAAATCAAATGATTCCCTGTTTAAACAGCCAATATAAAATCGAGAATAACAGAAAATCTATGTAACCGCTATGGACATCATAAAAACAGTTTGAACTGCATTAAAAAAACGTTGAACATTTGCGGAGTCATCGTGCCTGTGTCATTTTTTAAGAACGCTCGATAGTTAGTTGTAAGTTGATGATACAGTGTAGTTTTGTTCTATATGAGTGGCAACAATCACCAACGGATTCCCCCTATAGAAAAAACGGCGTCACAATAAAGTGAGTTTCGATCATTCGTGTGTTGTACAGGAAATACTCTATGACAGTGATCAAAGATTACATTCCAATCTTCATTATATTCAGAACATTATGCGAAGATTGCGGTTACAAAAAATGTGAGCACGTGTGTCCAGACGTTCTGTCAGGAACGCAGAGGTCTATCGAAAACCGGTTGGTGAAAAAGCAAGTTAAGCTCTCTTAATAATTTGCTGTATGCTTTCTGGTAGACAAAAACAATACACTTATATTGTGTTATTTTCAAAATATAAGTGAACAATTTTGACACAGTTGATTTCCAAATCAGTTTCTACAGTAATTCTGCAACTAGTGAAACATAATATAAATCGGAACTTACAAAAGTATAGATGACATGGGTGTAATCTCATAAGTATGTCTAAATGAGCATGTCACCAGAGGTTGATTGTAATCAAGTAACATTTAGGAAGCAAACAGTTTACAAACTTTAGCATATGGCCAAGAAATAAGTTCAATGCAGTTGGAATTGAAAATAGCGTTAGATGAGTGATTTATGTATCTGCTGAAGCACTGGAAATGTTCTTCTAAAAGATCATGGAAAACTACTGAGGAGCAATAAAAATAGTGGCGGGGTAAGCATGTCAGTAAAACGGAAGAATGTATCACACATAGTTTTAAAGCACTTGAGATTTGAAATTTGGAATATGTCTTCTACGTTTGGGGAAATCTTCCATATACGCAAGTGACTGCGTGATCTTTCCACTTAATTCGAAACTTAAACAGCTTTCAAAATTAAATACAGAGAAGACATTATTTTCGACTTACGGTAAAGAAAATAAAACTTTGGTATACTTACACTTATTGAACAGTAGTTAATGTTCGACAGACCAGCCAGTCAGTTCAGAAATTATTTTTTAGTGCAATGGAGAAGGATATATTTGAATGTCAGATTCGAAACGTGACAATGTCTACAAATAGTAAAACATACGATTCTCTCTATACTCTGAGAGAAATTTTCAAAGATACTCGTAAAATTTAGCACTGTTTTCAAACAATTTGACACCATCTGTGAGTTGTTCACATTCGCAATTTGTTACCTGTGACTGTGGGTGCCGTTATGAAACGGTTCGTGGACATTCGATCGCACGAGGATCTTTTTGATGCACGCACGCTTTTAGCCTGATGTACGAAATTTTCCAGGTGCTTTAGACGCAATTAAGCGGTCCGTCCACTCTAAAAACAATGTGGGCGATCGGTTGAACCATGATGATTCTCTTTTGATGCAAACAATCGTTCAGTCACCAGAGTTGAACGGCGATTTACTGCCATGTCCATTTTCCTCATCTCTGCTGAGAAAGGGCCATTCAATAGTCATCAAACGAACACTGCCGCAGTAAACATGTGCTAATCTAGGGCTCACTGCCACATTAGGTAGACGCCGCACGATATCCAGAATCAAGCACATCGAAACATACGGGTGATTTGACCAGCTGTAGTCGAGTGAACGAATGATCCCATTTTATGACATAAGTCTCATTCGCAAAACTGCCTGAACGCAACATTAGTGAAACCAAACGTCGTTGTTTTAACGGTAGAACACCGGTGTATACCCTCTGAGGCAGATTGGTTGAATTTCTAACGTTTCGACGCATTTTTTACGAACCAATCAATACATGACATGCAGTAAGGTAAGAACGTAGAGCTGTCTTAGCAACAAAGTCGTAAATTACACAGTATGTTTATTGCATGCCTTCTAGCAAAAAGAAAACAAGAAGTTATTCATACAAAAGTTGAGGATGGAAGTATCTTACACATATAGGATAGCTCAACCCTTAGAAGCACTCACTGTCTGGTCCGTCCGAGTGGAGAACCTAGCGGGACGCAATATCTTGACCAACGCCCGTCCATGTTGGTGAAGACGCATGCAAGCGTTTCATGCCGTCATCAGCAGTAGTCCTGTTTATCCGAACGGTCGTTGTTCACTGATGCTGGCAATGCGACGGTGTCAAGCGGGTGTTTATATACAGTATTAGATTGAAGGGATCAATTCTAATGTGTAACTTTGATTAGTGTAGCAGTGACTGTGCACAACCGACTGCAACACATTTGTGTGCTGACGAAGATTAGTAGGCTATTAATGTCTTAGTGATCGAGCGTACAGCCAAAGTGGGAACCCGTCCCCATTGTTAACTGAACTGAACCGTGTTGTCGATTCAATATGAGGGCAACACAGATTCCGTCTTATCAAGAAGGTTCTGTATTGATCTGATTGCCCATTTTAGGAAAACAACCGCAGTTTTATAGAAACAGTCAGCGTGCTTAAGTCGAAACGAAGAGTTTAATACGGTTTAGCAGACGGACTTCTGGATGACATTTCAAAAGTTTCTGGGGCGCGTATGTCAACGCTTGAGCTACGAACTGCAGTGTTCGCAGAAGGTTTATAACGTTTCAGAAAAAAAGTGAATTCAGACCAAAAATTTACGACGTCTTGTTCAGAGGTGTCATACAAAATTACAAATGATGAACCAGTTCAATAACCCGAAGCAGTTGAAGCAGGGATTTTTTGCATTTACGGAAGTTATGCATTTTCTCCACTGTGTGCAGTTACGAAACACAAACGACAGAGTTTTGTTGTAGTCAGCGCAATAGTGCACTCTACTCCTTTTTCAGTAGGTAACAGACTAAGTCATTTCTTTTCCCAAATAAACAACTTCCTTTGAAGCTGTTACAATCCGATATTACTGAAATTTGATAATCATCAAAAATGTACACATTTTGTTTTGCTCAACCTTGCAATATTTTTTTATGAAAAACAAACCTCAAGGGCTATCTGGTTACGTTTTTGAACACAGTGCCTCCTTCATTCACCAACTTGAGACGAATAAACAATCCTTAGTTGGATTTTGTTTATTTATTTTTCTTTGTATATTTCAAAATGTTATCGAATTGCACGTGCAACACTCCCGTTCACTCGATGAACAGACTTAATACTTATTCGACTGTTCTGGGAATAACCACAGTTAAATGAACATTGGGGTGATCAAGTATAAAAGAGAACGCAACACTAATCTCTTAACTCTGACAAATTCAGTCGTCGCCGTTGACCGGTTACCATTATAGCAATGCATAAATAATCTTAACTAGTCGGGTTCCCGGGTGAAAAAAGGTTTCCACACTGACGTTCTCGGTTGCATTTTGAGCGAAGTGCTCTCCTGTTTCCTAAACATGATGTCAGCTTTAACCCTCTCTGTCGTTGTAAGCACAGGAACATAACCATAAGAAATGGATCACAACAAACAGAATAAGTGGGTCCAGCCACGTCGTGAGATGGTTATGTTGTCATTGTAGCTGTTGCCTATGGTTTACTGGTTTAACTGGGATATGTCGCCCAGCCAGCATCTGTAAATTAACCGTTTGATGAAGGTATATTTGGTCTTCTTTTCAAGTATCTATCACTCGTATACCTAGAAACTTATCAGTACATTCTAAAACACCAAAGTGATGATCAACGAAGACTCTCGTGTTGTTGAATCGTGAAGATTTTGATTCATTTGTTTTTCACACATAGAAAACCAACAAACATTCAAGGACTATTCGTGTAGCAACAAGTCATGAAAACCATGTGGACCTAATTATCTACAGCTGGTACTGCTTTGAGAGAGTGGCGTCGCTCTGACGAATTATCACTTCCTTTTATCAGCCAAAACGGTCTGCTGCCACCAATTATCTATGTTTAACCAGTCATTATCTGCCGTACGGCATGCTAAATAAACGAGAAATGACAAATTCCTAAGTTTGTGAATCATTGGAGCCAGAAAATTAAAAAAAAAGTTTTATGATATCTGCAAAACCGAACCGTGATTCATGAGCCACTATTTCGGCCCATCCTGCTTGGTTTCACTCAAAAACTAGCCTTGCTTCCACCCTTAATGTGTAACTATCTCTGTCTTCTCCATACTTGTAAAAATCTCTCCAAATCATTGTACACGAATTACTCCCTGATTTTTCGTCCTTTCCGCACTCGGGACTTCTTTGATATGGTTTGAGACTTATGCCCTTCATTCTGTTTGTCACTATTTTTTTAGACACCTGAATGTTAGCAGAATGAACTGGGTAAATCTCCAGACATGATTACAGTTCACACAATCACTGCCATTAACATTCTGAGTGACCTAAGCCGCACCACGTGATTCGTGATGAAGTGGAGTTAATGGAAGCCTTAATTTATTCATTCACTTGCTAGTTTATTTTGCGACAACGGAGATTCAGTGGGGTATGCAGATCAGTGCAAAGGGTCAAAAATGTGGGTAACTTGAACAATGGTGTACTGTCCACTGACATCACAATTCGACACTGAAACAAGGTGATATGTGGCGGACGTTTGTCAATAACGTATACTCAATAAGTGACAACAACCATGAATTCCAGAAAAGTACACTTTAAAAAATACTTTTTACGCCACTGGAAATGCAAAATCATCCTAGTTCTTCAGGTTGACAAAGTGTTTGCACATATCTTTACACTGATGCCTACCATTCGCAGTAGTCTACGGACTTCATGTGGTCTGAGCTAAACTGCAAACAGAAGTGGCATATGAATAATTACATTCAAATTGGCAAGATGTTTTTACAAGAAATTTTAAAAAGGTTCGAAAGAAATATATTCATACTTTCCCCCAGAATGGTTTGGGAACTTCAACTGTTCCCTACGGTTTCATGCACACTGACGTGTTTATTTAAAATAACTAAAAGTCTTCCATTTATGCTGAACGTATGGTGAATGCATTTCATTGGCAATACATTGGTTTATCTATATTTTTATCTTAACCTAGTCGAGTCGTTGTAGTTAAATACATTTATCAGTTACGTATGAAGAATATCAGTAAACTGAATGATATTTTTGAGTATCGTTGTGCAGCTGAGGATTTGTATGAACAACTTTGGATTGAGTGCCATTCACGTTTAGTGGCAACTTTTTGTATTCAGATGGGAATATGAGCTGGTTAGCTAGGAAAGAAAATGCTAGACTCGAGATATGGTTCTTTTTGCGTCCATCAGCGATGAGTATGCTTGTAGCTTTACAATAACAACAGTTCCCGTTTATCTATCAATAAACTGAAATATACACATATTCAGACACTGAGCACCATCTTGGTGAGTTCCTTACACTTTTTTCTGCCATTGCGGGACTGCCTGAATGTGGAAAATATACACCCTCACCATTTTTGTTCTCTACAACGAGCCGACGCTCTTTTCCACCCCGAATTGTCATACAGAAGCCCAAGTATGTTCACAACACTAAAGTATGATCACCCTATTGATATCCAATTCAATTTGTCTGGAAAGAATTGCCTTCGTGGACAGGTCGTAGTCAGGAAAGTTTACTAAGGAGACGATTTATCTCGGTGCATCTCATTGATTGAAAATCATGAAGATGCAATGAACTTTAATAACTTCATCTTGAGTCAGTCCACAGCAGTGACATATTTCAGAAGATACAACTTTGACACACGCTTTGTTCACACCAACTCCAGCGGCGAGGAGCGACTGATATCCTAAAGTGTAGCTGATTTAAATTATTCGATGTGTTTACACAAGACGCCCTCGAAGATTGCTTCCAAGTATGACAGAGAGATAACTAAACAAAAATTACATGACATTCAAATTATAGATCATCAAACGGCACTTTGTGTTTAACAGGTATGCATGTATTATTGGTTCGGTACTACTGATAGATAGTTCACAACCACGGCTGTCTTCTGGAAAATATATTCCCGAATAAATCGATGAAAACGAGTAGTAATGTAACGATTAAACTTGGTAGTTCATTGAGAAACACTACAATGTTGATATAAAGAAGAGAGAGGACATGGTTAATAAGTACTTAGATTTGGTTACAATGACAAAGAATTTCTGTTAACGATCAAATGTATACGTGCATCAACCAAGGACAGTTACAGTAGTACTGTAAGTAAAAAACAATAAGTGACGACAGATTGCAGCAACAATTGATTGTTGCCTTCATTCGGCAAATGTGTACAATGAATGATAGGAATTCTTGATAACGACACAGATGACAAATCTTTAGTTTGCACCATTGTGAGGAGATGAAAACGTATTAACAAAGTTACGGTGCTGACTATTTATTGGTTGTCCCGTTAACTCATTCTTACTACGCTTGTTGCAAACATAAGGTACGACACACATAATTATTAACACATGTGTAAACAAAGTTTCTGGTGTTGAGTAAATACACGTTTTTGTTTGATAATTAGTGTGCATTAAGATCCAAGAGTACCTTATAAGCAGTGGTTTCAAACAGAAGGCATTATTGTAGAAACTCAGCTGTATCTAAAACCACGACAAGGAGTGCACACACCGGAATGCCAGACGTGACGCCAAAAACTGATCCATACGTTGCAATTATGAATTTTCGAAATAAAACTGCTAACTAAAATCTCCCGTCCTTCTCCGTCATTACAATGATCGGTTTGAAGTTACGTAAATGTAATTCGCACCGATAAACGTATCTTACAGGTGGAAATCTTAACTCAAAGAAATATTAATTGTCATTAGATGTAGCGGAATCCCGTTGCTCCGGAAAACAATCTCGTAGTTAGTTTCCGCCATCTCAGTATACGCGGTTCGATCGCCCAAAAAGTTGAATTGTTCTCATTATCTCCAACCCAAGTACTAGAATCCTTTCGTAAATAATGAGGTGTAAATTGGCTGGCCAGCTAGGGGTTTCTACCCAACATCTTTTTGTAGGTTTCGACACAGAGATCATTTTGTCGTCGTTCGCTGTGGTCAACTGGGGACTACTGTTTTAACTCACTTGACTCTATTTCACGCCAGCTTCTGGGGCACTCCAAATTAATCAGCTCAGATGTCACTCAAGGTGTCATCGGTTGTTTAGAAAATATGGCAACCCCTTCACTGTTCTCCTCATTACAACTCATCCTGTAGGTATGAGTTTCACCCGAGCTGTTTCAGTTACCACATACTGCTACGGTAGACTAGCATTAACGTTTTCTTACATTCTTCTAGAAGTGAGTGTAAATGGTAGTGCATTTTTGAACATTTAATTCCCGGGAAAGGTTTAATCCTCATCACAATCAAGTATTACTTAAAAACGCTAGTGAGTAGCTTCACATGGGAAGAGAGTAAATAAAAACTGGAATTTTCGGAACGACTGGAAGCATTTGGCTGTCTCTGGACTGAAGCTAACAGTTCTGACGGAACTGTTTAATGGAGGGGGAGGGCAGAAGTCATCCCTGAAGAATGCTTGGGTAAACATGGAGAGCAAATAAGTTTACATTTCTTAAGATAAGTCGACCCCCATGCGTGTTCTTCAGACAGAACGATTTATTTGGCCAAATAAATTTTTTGATCTTTTGTACACAATTGGCTGTAAGGAATACTACAGCACAACCCCTGAGTCAAACATTCTCTCCACTCCGTTGATTACAGAAATCAGTTCGTTCCCCGAATCGTGGACTAGATTGACTGACGAGCCCCCATCTTACTTACTGTTCAGTCAAGTTAATCGTTACCAGGGTGTGATTGACGTAGCTCGGTATCAATATTTATTCTAAGTGACTTTGCGTACACATACATCATTTGTGCATCCAGTCCACAGCATCCGGCATTACTGGGTTGCATTGTCATTTACATTGCCGATGTTCAAATCAGAACAAGATTTATCCTGCCTTCTCTGGTTGATTACTGAATCTGCCATTCAACCGTAATCTTACATACATCTACGTTGTTTTCTGGAAAACCATGTTCTGTGAGTTACCGGAATTTCCGTTTTGCTGCAAGATTCATTTTTGAATCAGAACTTGTTCCATATTAATCCCGATTTAACCGATACAGATTTGTAATGTGATGTGAATCGACTGTTTAGCGGAAACGATTGCAAATTCATCAGCATTAAGTGTCAAATAAAACCACTTGCGAAATCGACTGAGTAAATTAATTCGGGTTTTAGGTAATCTACTGGAAACAATTTTGATGGCTCAAATAATTTGTTGGACCCATCAATACTTGGCGTAGACTCTCTTCACTAATGCGTTGCGTTCGATAACAAGTGCGGTTGATTAGGCAGCCTTCAAAACTGAACACAACCCACAACTAATCACAGCCTTCGCATTCAGATAAGCCTTTCGGCGGACCCACTCCTTATGAAACCAATAGATTTGGGTTCCGCCCTTATTAGACCTCATCCGTAGTGCATATCCTTATTCGGATCGGAGTTTACACTCTGACCCTTTGTGAGACTAGCGTGTTAGCCACAACACCAGTAACCTCACAATAGGTATGACTGGATGATCAAATCCAAAAGCTCACCCACAATCTCGTATAAATAGTTTTCGGGTTCAGGGTCAGAGTGCAAACTCTGATCCGGACAAGGATATGCACTACTGGAGAGCTCTAATAAGAGCGAAATTCTAATCTAGTGCTTCCTTTCTACGTGGGCTAGCCGAAAGGCTTATCTGAATGTGAAGGGTGTGATCATTTGTGGATGGTGTTGAGTTTGAAATAGCTTAAATACCCGAACCCTTACTACTGACAAAATCAGAGTCTGTAGCTGGCCGATCGTTGTGACGCATGCCAAGTCACAAACTGTAGGCTCAGTAATGCAATACAGAATGAAAAACACTTGGCTAATAACGAAAGAAGTAACACTGGGGCTGTTTGTTCAATCTTGATGTGATATCTTAACGCGACGTTTGGAATGGTTTTTTGTCGGATCGTCTATTGTGTGGGTGTTTGGATAACCGCTGAATCGAACAGATTTCTACCACGGAAACTTATGCCCTTCGCGATAATAGCTAGTGTTGAGATGAACGTAACGTCAAACAAAGTGATGTTCATTGGTGAACATCGACACATTCCAGCACGCACTATCTTGCTTACGGGAACAAAATGTCCACTGATAAAAATATTTCTGGACGCTCAACTGTTTTCTGTGCCTCTCCTTGATTATCCGCTGTTTTTATGTAACTTATCAAAAAATCCTTATTAAAGTATCTTTTGAGTATTGACTGAACGTGGAGAGTAAATTCTTTTGTGACTTTTAACTGAGAGCATCTCGGAATTGAATAATTCCATCGATTAGTGCAACCGTTCAAAGTGCTTGAAAAATTATGGCCAGGTGATATATTGACTTCTGTATGACATTTCACAATAATTCGATTTTCACAAAGAGAGATTGACTGAATCGTTGTTTGGTGAATGAGCATTGTCTTAACGATTTACCACTACACCACTTACATCAGATTTATTGACATTTTTCTAGGAAAAGTTTTTCGGAAGAGCGAATTGTTAGGGTTGCAAAAATGACGTAATAAAACAATCAATCCCTACTTTATAGGTTTTGGTCTGTCGGAGGAATTGCGGGTGACGAAGACCGTTCCAAAACCTGAAGTTGACGCTTTTGGCCACACGTGGCTGGGCAGGATAAGAAAGACCTGATGGATTCAAATGTGTCTGGAAGTGGATCATAAGTGATCTTGAACTTGTGATGATGTTCTTAGATGGAAAAAAATAGTAACCACGTTGAGAAAAGAAGTAGAAGTCATCAGCTGTGTTTACGTTACACTTTCGATCAGTGTGATTTTCCACCTTGAACGCAGACTGGGCAGTGTTTACGAAGTTGCCCAGATAAGTAGCTTGTCATACGACAAGCTTAAGTTACTGCGCATGTGTTGCGTACTCTGCTACCCAATCAAGAAGCATCAGAACACAAATCTGAGTGGCACTAAGCAGTCTCAATTTATTGGAAAAACAGCACCTTTTTTGGAAGAACAACACTACTTGCGACTGACGTTAAGCGACAGGCGTCCTCACGTTTTGATTGACCAGTCTGTTGCTGTTTTGTTCCATGACCTTGCTTCTAGCAACTCGCTTGCTTGAAACAGATACGCATTCAACAGCAGCTAATCGCTGTCTGTGATTGGCTGATGCCAATTTGACTACAATTCCGTCTGCAGCAGCTTGTGCACGAACAATGATTGGCTCAAATTTCTCCAATAAGGAAATCGCCCCAGTCCAATTTCATTGCAGCATTGACTTTCAAAGCGGTTTAAACAACTTTCTACCTTTAACTCTTACAGGACCGTGGGTTTTAGTAGGCGAATAGATATGTAGTAAAATGGAATGAATACCGTATAATTTGGCGTCATAGCGAGTGTGTTCGACCCCGAATCAACAATGCATTCAACCACTTTTGCTTGTTGATGACCAGACATTAGGAAACGTTATGGTAGTTCGTTTTATACTTCTGTCCGCTGACGTCACAATATAGCAAATTGCTAACTCTTGAACAAACTTTGTACTTATGTAACGTTTTTTGAAAACACTGGATTTTCACTCATTTGTTGCTGATTTGATGTTAACTTCGTGGCATAAACTTAACATAATTTCATTTTGAGAATTGTCTGATAAAAATTTCTTTCAAACCCACCTCATTTGTAGTACACCATTCTCGGTGAGCTGGTTGTTTCCAGTGAATAAACGTTTTCAGTAAAGACCGCGAGAAAAAGTTCTCATATATTATAAACTAATATTCAGTCAACTGTGTTCTTGAAGTAGATTGACCTGTTTCGTTCAACATATCAATCAAGACATGCTGAATCACAGTTCAGTTCAAACATAGACAAGAGAGGAGGATATTTTTTTCTCGGTCCGTCAGCAGCTTTGGTATTTACTAAGAAACGCACACTTTTCCGGACTTAATGTTTGATGCTAACCATCATAGCAACCCTTCCAGCAAGTGAATATTGACAGAGATAAACAAAATAAAAAAACTTTTCCAGTGTCACAGATCGTTAACCTTATGTGAGAAATATAACTTTATTTTTGTGAAAAATTGTATCCCATTAGGAGACATTACAGCTCCATTAGATAAACATAGTTGGACAGAGTACATCAAATCCTGTCGAGTCAACTAATTTAAACGTTATCATACAGATGGCTTCAACAAACTCAGTAACAATAGCTTTTTAGAATGATCGTTACTGGAACTGTAAAAACATAGTCAAACCATGAGATTACTTGTAAAAATTCAATCCGTATTTTGTTATCATTCTCTAAAAAATGCAAGCAGGGCATGGGCTACTGGAAGCATTGTATGCTGACGCATCACAGCAAAGTTGGATTCACAAATACCCTGTAGAACAAATTCAGTAATGTATCTTCCATTAAGGCGATCGGACAACTGGAACGCTACTCACAAAGGAATGTGCCAAGGCGATTAAATATAATAACTGTTATATTTAGTGAGCGGATATTAGCACAGTGGGCAACACGACTACGTCATGAAAGCTTGACCGGGATTTAACTTTTGGTCACGGCAAGATTATGCATCACTGATGGGCTCTAACAACAGCAAAACCCGAGTCCACAGCTTTAGTTAGAAGGAGGTTTTTAATAAGTTATGTGAATGTAAAAGCTTTTCTAAGTTGTGAATAACTGATAGTTTAAAACGGAACAGTTCCAGATACCAAAAACAAGCATTATTAAAACGTAGATTTTTATGAATTTCACGCAATTTGCCGGAATTTTTACAAAATGCGGCAGTGAAACGATGAATGTTGACAACTCCGAACTTCAAACAGACCGCTCACAGGCCGCCATAAAAAGACATTGTTGGTGGACAGTTCAGCAAATGCTGAAGAATACAAACGGACGAAAAGAATCGGGCATATTTTGAGTGTTTAGGAAATAGTTCAGTTGTTTTTAGCGAATGGTCAGGCGTCAGAGTTCAATAACCAAAGGTAGCATGTGTTTCCGTCTTTTTTAACTCGGAGTTCAGGAAGATACTTAACATTTTACGGAACCATAATGAGATAATTGAACCCCACGTGTGTGAGAGGCAAGGGAACATTTACTACCATAAGTGTTGTTGTACTAAGAAAGTGAAATATCTGGATATCTGTAACGTAAAGGCCGATCGTTTTTATTCAGATTTTCTGTTACACATGCGGATCAACTTCAGAGTAACGTGGTGACACCGGGAGACAGCCTTCTTCCAAAGTATGGGTTCCAACAACAGTCCTGTAAAAGGAACTAACTAAAACAAGTATGAGCCAAAAGCCCAGTAAGCCATGCACACGACTTACGCAAACGAAAACTAAAACGGCACCAACAACACAGCAGCACGCTACACAATTCAAATTCAATCTGTGCGCGTTTGCTCGTTTCTACAGCACGCTACACAACTATCTGGATTAGGAAATAAATGTGGATGAACTATGCTCCACACACCAGTTTGTAAACTACAGTACGAATTTTGCGTTTGTTATAATATCGTCTGTTCACATAAACAGAAGCGTGTTTGACAAAAGGGACTAGCGAAATGGACAAGGTGAGAACGAATAACATACTGCAAGATGCCAGTTTTATTTGACGTATTCCTAGATGTCTGACCCTTGATGTATTCAAAGTGGCGACCAGTAATATGATTATCGTGGAGCTTTACAGACTATCGAACGTCCTCATTATAAGATCGGCGGGACGGCAACAGAAAACTCCAAATTTGTGTAACTAATGCATTATTGTGATTTAGAATACCATTGTCATGCATTATGCTATCTGAATGAAGCACCTTTGGTCTACCTTTGTAGAAATGACGCAAAGTTTCGATCAAGAGACTCAGTTGACAGACTTTTCACGTCGCTTTTGGGTATTTCAGCGGACACTTTTGTAGATAACCTTTAAATGTCTAAGACCAAAGAATGGCAGACATTGGTGACGTGACGTAATAAGCTTTCTCTGTGACAACTATGTTGCTGATATTTCTCCAGGTTTTGGCTAGTTATTAAACAATTAAAAACGCTGATAACTGAACTAAGTGACGTGATCAAAACGAGAGTGAAGTTTTCCGGAAGTGAGCTTTATCGACTAGGCCAGGTGTTTAAGATGATTGCACATTTGGAAGCCTTCTAAACACTGTAGCGGAATATGTTGTAACAAATATGCCCATGTTGAAACGAAGCTCATGTATATGAGTTCACACGTTTGGAACAACACGTTCACAGCTGGCTTCCAAAAAGTGCGTGCATGTGGATTTAATCCAACATGAAGTCGTTCAATATGATCAAATAGGTGATGGCTTTAAGTGTTCCTTTGATTCCTTTGCCCAGGAAGTCTATTTAGTTTAGTTGACAAAAAACTGTCATCACCCAGGCACACATTTTCAAATGAACATTTCGCATCAAAGCATAATTGCAATGTAAGCTGATCCGTCTGTACGAATAAACGGTAGCGTGTGAAAGCAGCAAAATCGGTAAAACTAACAGGCCACTGAGGTCTAGCAAATTATCTGTGAGACATTGACAATATCGAACTCTGTCAACAGAATTCTATGCCATTTATAACTGCAAAAATTCTGAAAGAAGTTGTGTATCACGCTTGGATGAACTAAACAGAATATTGTGATAGACGAACACATCAAATGTGTTTAGCGTATCTTGCCAGTGAAATCACATCAGACAAACGTAGACCTAATATTAACCCGAATGGTGATGTTACGTGCTTTGTGAAGTTTCATTGGTGAACTGGAAAGATTGTTCATTTAAATATCTGAATGACCTAGTCCTATCCGTTTTAAGACTTAGATCTTTGTGATATTCTTTCTAATATCCTTCAACGGATAAAGGTCTCTGATATCGTGACTCGGGTATAAATAGCTACACACTTTTCTGCAATGTCCGGTTTGAACCTCTGACACCCTTCTTGAACAGTTTCTCTTCAGTTGTATACAAAACAGACCAACCACTATATCCACACAGAACAATTACACATGCACCAAGTTAATTTCACATCCAGGATTGAATATCTAAGACAGAGTTCTCGAGTTTCGAACATAACTGCAGGTGCCAACTAATTTTTATGTTTTACAAGTTTATCTAGTCTCTATGTGATGATGTAAGTGGTTGTTTAAACGTTAAACAAGCCTAACGGGACAGAACGGACTCGTCGAGTTGTAGGTTGTGATTAGCACTTCGTCTATCGGATGGTCATCACAATAGCACTTTTACACTCTGTCCTAGAGGCTTTGTGTCAGAAAGGTGGACGTTGCAGTAAGGAACCCTACTCACATTACTCATATAGTGGTAGTTGTGCACTGTGTCGCGAAATGAGGCGATAACAATTAAAATGGTCAGCTTGGTGATTTCTTTAGGCAACGCGTTTTCTATCCCGTGCGGGCAGTTCTGTAAAACACTGGTTGCTGCTGTGTAATTATCCTTGTGAGCGGAATCACTGGAAGAAGATCACATTGTTGTACATGTTATTTACTGGTGAAAAACATACCACTCCCTAGTAAATGACAGAAAAACGAACATGAATTAAGCGATCTTCATGAATCAGCGAATTTTTCTACGTTTCTTATTCAGTATTAGTGGAATAATCCTAACTAGAGTGGACTACGCGTCTGGTTCACTTGCGAGAATTAACTAGACAGTGACTGCAATCAACGTGATGTTAGTAACCGTAAATTGAGTATAAAAATGCGCTAAATTGTTTGTCGGTTATATTTGTGTTTCCACTGTTTGGAAACTGTTCTTCTACCTCGTAAATCAGTACTGAACTCCAAACATCCGGAACAGTTCCTATTCATTTTCAATAAAAATCTCACAACTAACACTAACCCGTTCAGAGATTCCGTTTACACTGTGTACGGACGGCTAACATGAAGGAAACGGAAGTAAGTCTGACAGTATTTTGATACATCAAAGGAGGGTCGATTTGCAAGCGGCATTCAAGCCTCTCCCAACTGGGATTCTATACAACTGTATAATAACAAATGCCCACGCCCATTTTCACTGAAAATTGTTGAACGTTGTACTTAGTATTCCGTTTGTTCGGCAAGGTGAATTAGGGCTGAAATCCAACAGAAACCTTCGGTACCAAGCGATTGTAAGAAAACAATATTTTATAGGATTATGGTGTTGTACCAACTTTATTTTCAACATAGCATCTGGTTAATAGGCTAGGCAGAAAATTGCATACATACTTCTGTGAACGTGGATTTTCACACTGCCTAGTTAGAAGAAACAAAAACGTTTTCCTTTTTCACTGAGTTTGCATTGAATGAGTTTTACTTGATAAAGCTAGAAGCCATATTAAATAAATGAATCATATGAACAAATGTTGGAAAGTGCATTTAGATTACTGTTTTAAATGTACATAATTGAAAATATTGCATACATTCAGCTCTCCAATTTGTTTTAAAGTCAATTATTCAAGGTCACTTGAATTAGCTCTACTAAGCCATGTTTTTCAGGGTTTCATTGCTCACCGTGAGAAGGGAATAGTAATCACGTGAACGTATATCAGTGTACCACAAACAAATTACGTGTGAAAAGAATGATTAACAAGAGTAATTTATTCAGATTTACTACTACAGATTTTTGAAAGCGCACTTCAATCCCATTATGCATACTGGTGTTCGGATGAAAACTATTTTCACGAGACTGAATATTCTTGTTGGTTATTTCTAAACGAAGATCATAAAATAAAAACATGTCTCTCACTTGGTTTGATGCAAAGAATAATGCCCGCTTTCCGTTTGCACAATTGCCAGTATAAATTTTGCAATAACAGAACAAACAAGATCCTCTACTACTCATCGGTAACCAAAATATCGCTCAACAAATCCATGATTTCTGTGAGTTAAACTTGGACAGAAGTCCTAATCGAGGGGTCATCGATTAGAGGTAACAGATAGTTACTGTGTCTCCTGCCGAGACGATCGGGCAACCTGATCATTACTCATAAACGAAAGTGGTTGAGTGTTCACATCAGATAATTCGGTTGTGCCTAATGTGAGGTCAATGGCACAGTCGTCAACGCGGTTGCCTCATGAAAGGGTGATCGGAGTAGTAGACCCGGCCGTGCCAAGGATATGCACTACTGATGAGCTCTAATGAGAGTGAAACTGGAGTCTAGTACTTTTGCTGTTCGGAAGGAGCCAGTTGGAAAGTTTATAGGAATTTGATGGTTGCAATCAACTGCGGGTGATGTTCAATCTTTTTTCTAAAACCAGAGTCCCCAATCACTCATCAGTAACATCGAGCTAAATAGTTTCTATTTGTTAATCAGCACATTCATCTAACATGTCACACTGAAACGGATGTTATCACATCGACGGGATCTTTTCAACATACGTTACAACATCAAAGGTATACATTAACATTTCTTAAATTTCAAGATAATACATCATAGATTTTATTATAACCAGTTAGTGATTTTGGCTAAATAACTAGGACGACCGCATTCGTCAAATAATGGGTAATGAACGGACGAGCAGCCAAAACAATGATATACTTCTATAGATCTGAAAGCACCATAAAAATAATGTGAAATTACTTCATTAAGGAGCATGGGTACGGTCGAAGAAAAAAAGAAAATGGCCACCAACTGCCCATCAAAACAAGGGTTCAACTGAAGTGATATTCAAACGTTTGTAAAAAACAGACATGAAAATTCGTTCGTAGCTTCGTTTGACTTTTTTGGGCTTGTAGGAACGTGCAATAGTGGCAAGAACAAAGGAGTTATTTTGAACATGGACAAAAGCAAACCACTAACCGAACACGAAACCATGAAGCTCGGTGGAAACTTGCAACCGGTACAAACTGTCTTCGTAAAGAGTACTACGTAACAAATCAGAAGACATGAAGCTGAATATTCATCATGAAGTATTACTGACTAAAATCAATTACTGTGTGATCGACTAAAAACAACAGTATCCAATTACTTAAGATATAAATATAAGGAGCCCGTATAGAGGATGGTACACAACCGTCAATAAATTTAGACGATTACTAGAAATTGCAGCGTAGTTTCCATCAGGATAGCTTATGATCGATTACAAAAATCCGCCTTGGTTACCTTCGGAGTGGAGTAAACTAGTTGTAAACACGTTGCCAAACTTGACCCAAAATTGCAAAACTATCAAGCGCTCAATTGATATTATGTCGAATAGTTTTTGACTCACTTTGTGGTCCAAATGACATTCGAGTGATTCCTGCTGGCCGGCAAGCAATTCACACAATTGCGTGACGATCAGCATAATGATTACCAAAGAGTCTACTTGAAACGCTTTGTTATTGCAAACTTACTTATATACATGAAGTAAAAATTACTGCTCAATTTCTACAGATCTGTTAAGCGAGTACCATTTACCATGTGATCACCAATTTTCACAGAAATGTATTCTGAGGCAAATGTTGATGAGTTTTTTGGAGGTAACATTTCGGACACGTCTGATATGGAGGTTTCAGTGAAGTGATTATCACGTTTTTGTTTTACAAAAGTGTGAATAGAATGTTACCGTTTATCGACTTGAAGAATATAAACTGTTAGCAGGTTTCGAAAAGAATAAAACTCTTGTCTAACAATTTTTTGAAGTAAAAACGGCAAAAGAGTCAACTGAAAGACGGACGCTACGATGATGTGCACGTGACGCCTAACTTATGTATACATATATTCTATTTACAGCAAGGATAACGACTGTGTTTTGTGGAAATCTATAAAGAGCAAATCACGAACACAGTTGGGTGATGCTAAACTTAGCCGAGGTATTATGTCTGGCCCTATCCTAATTCTGGGTCTTTCCCTTGATATTCACCATGGACAATCGTTTCATTTGTAACTTCACAACTAGAAGAATTTTTTACGAAATACTTCCACCCGAAACAACATTTCTTAAAAAGCCATCACAAGCTGAATAGCCGAACTGGACTGCATCGAATTATATAGAACTTAGATCCTGCTATTGTGTACTCTTAAAATGTGACAGATCATCTGAATTGCATACGTTTGACATACGTGACCCCTGACATCTCTGCGCAAATGTGATACCTAAATTTGGCGCAAAAGTTGAATAAATTTACAGCCATCACACATGTAACTAAAGTTCCTTTCCGTTATTGATTAGTTAGTCTAAAATTAATCGGTTTCACAAACTCTTCTGCAAAAGAATAAACAAGGACGACTGACCATAGCATTCTTTTGTTAAAATCTATTACCGTCTGTGGTGTATCCATAGATTAAAACCAAAATTGTGCACTGTCCACAAACTATTCTACATTCAAGTATACCTTGTTGGTTATTATATGCATAGCGGGATAAAATAAGTCAAAAGTGTTTCTTACATTCCACTTCCTATGTTCTTTACTGAACGGTGGTTAGCATTATGTAACTGTTCAAGCCGACAATAATCAGTCAACGAGAGATGACCTGAAGGTTGCTGGTTCCTAGTTGTTTCCACCAGTTACGGTACATTTTGTATGTCAATAAAATGTATCGCATTGTCAAATTCGGTTCGCCATGTCTACATACCGACAGAAGGATGAACATAATTCAACTGAACATCAATCCTTACAAACACCAAACACAAATGTCTGTTCATATTGATGTTCTTGCAGAAAAAATTAGACGTGCGCGTTTCTCTACAAACGGAATAAGAGAGAGGAGGAAAGAACAAACATTCAGTCACACTTAAGACCACCCCGGTCGCAGCCCAATGATGTAGTTATATGTCTACAGTCTACAAACTCATTGTCATAAGAATATGAGAAAAGTTGCTAAGCTGAAGGACTGTATACCAAAGTATTAGAACAGCAAAGTAGCCAGTAGGAACTACTACTTAACTTATGGTGTCTAAAGAAACTTGTGATAAGTTTCTTTGCGATCTAAATGGATCCCGCGCCTCATCGTTTCGCTACCCTGTAGTGCCGTCACGATACACATGGCTTCGGCAACTACACAGTCAAGCTAAAGCGGTTGATGAGTTAACAAACTGCACATGATTATCTGAGTAGCAGTATGAAACCGGAATTTCAATAGAATATGGACGCAATAACAATTCGATTTGCACATCGTTTTGTTTTACATTATGCAGATGATTGTCAAACTCCAACAGAAAATGCATTCTGGGGTGCTTATCTCAGTCGTAAGCTACATAACGTTCCGCGGAAGAACTGTTTGAGAGAATCACAACATGTTCTTACAAACAAGGATTGGATCAACAATTCCATCGATGATGTTTTAACTTTCACACGGTACCGGCAGAAACTAATTCAAAAGTTGGAGAGAGAAAACGAGTAAAAACCCAAACAAGTGACTGATTAAAATGTGATAAAGGTATGGGAAGATTTTAATCTGTGGAAAGGTCTTCAACTTAAGTGATATGTTCAGTATAGAAGGATTTGACAACTCAAAACAATGGTTCGAGTTTTGGAGTCTATGGGGTTTATGGATGGAGTGACTGCAAGGTAAAAATTGTTGGTGGAGTTACCAATTAGAAAGGTTGTGTTGAAGAAAGTTATGCACCTCATAGTGATGTCGACCACTTGTTATGGAATCCACCATCCCTGTTAAACAAGCATTACTGGCAGACAACATTTACCATCTACGGTAATGCTCCCTCCAGTGGGACATTAAACATAAAAAATGAGTCTGTATGAAAGAAAACCACCTCACAACAACAGAGTTTTGTTAATTTGTTTGTTATATGGTTAGAGTACACGCTCGTTTCTGGCGATTGCGAAGTACGACATGCATCAGTGCGTCTCCGAACGCACAAATAAATATGCTACTCACACAGGATTGAATGTGTGATTATCAACACAGGAAAAATAACCGGGAAACAAGCTGATGATTTGCACGATGACAGGCAAATCTACCGCGAACCCGATGTCACTACGGAAGGGGCACAGAATTCACTGTGACAAAAGTTCGCGTTTCTTCATGTACGAATACCGTACACACATATCGATCGCTCCAGTAGGTTGAGTTCAACGTTGATAACAAAATAGTTCCAGTCAACGCCCAAAGACTTAGTACACTTTATACTCCTTTGCGAGTAAACCATTAATAAGTTACTGTTTGGTACTTTCAGTTACATAATTGACCTGCCAAATTGTGTTTAGGTTTGTAGGCGTCGCAAAAACAATAGAATGACAGCGACAAAACCAATGACGTAATGGAGATTTTTGGAAGATGTACGTTGAATGATTTTAAAACTATATTCTTTAGTCCATGTTTATATGTTCAGGTGTGCATGCACTATGAATGCCTTTTGCTTATTGTAACAGGATCTGGAATGATCTTCATTTGATTAAGATGTACTTTCAGAACTTGTTGAGAACTGTGAGGTTCGTTTTATTGATGGTGAACGTTGATCTTTCTCAATAACCATACCAAGTTGTCGAGTGGGCGGAACTAGGATTTCACTGACTGTATTGACTGGATGAGGTCCTGACATTCAAAAAAATATGTGGACATTGTGGAGTATGATCAACTCAGCGGACGACTGAGGATGAACTACTACTGCCGCACAACATGTATCCTCTTTTGGTAGTAGTGTGGTACGACCCGTACGGGCGGGAAATGAAAGCAGAGTCTCAACGTCAAGAAGACGAGGAATCAAAAGCGATTTTCAGAGAAGTATGTATGTACTACGTGGGATGTGTCACCAAGGCGAATGACGATGCACTGGTACCCAATGGGTGTGGATGCAGGTCGTGCACGCAAAGTAATGTTCGCATCTGTTGTACCATGTTTCCACATAAATTGTACTGGATTCTGTGCAATAAATCACTTCTCAGGTCAAATGTTGTTTGCGGTCCCAACATTGCTACAGATAACCACAGTTTATTAATCCGAATAGGCAGAAAATTATCTCTAAGCCAGAACCTTTAACAGGATGTTCCACAAGTTATTTAGCTTTCATACATTTCTGGGTATGCCACAAAACAAAAGACAATAATGCATTCATTATAAGTGTTCAACTAATCCAATACCGTTGCTTTGCGTATAGTGTCCTCAAAAATCTCCCAAATAATCCTGAATTTCTGGCGGTTAAAAATTTAATCTCATGGTTGCCAACCTACCTCAATCCTTTTTTGTCTAGTATTAATCCAGGTGTACAATCTGCCACAAGATGACTCACGTACACATACAATAGAATGGTTTAAAAAATTCAAGCGTTTGGGTTTGATCATTCGGTCATGCCTATTGTGAGATTGCTGAGGTTGTGGTTAACACGCTAGTCCTACAAGCACGAGGGTCAGAGTGCAAACTCCGATCCGAAGGATATGCTCTACGGATGTGCTCTAATAAGAGCGAAACTCGAGTCTAGTGCTTTCTTTCGAAGTGGGCTGGCCGAAAAGCCCACCTGAATGTAAAGACTGCGATCAAGTGTGGGTGGTGTTCAATTCTCCGAACCTTCAATACTAATCTAAAACTAGTCATTCTACTATGACTTATTTGGTGCACTTCTTCTGAGCGCAGGAGGAAACTGTGATGCATTGAAAGTTTTCATTTTAAGCCTAACTCTACATTGAGATCATAATTGTAACATGGCTGCAGTGTAAGCAATTTGCGTCTATGCTGATGTCGCGCGGTATAATTCTGCGTTGATCACAACAACCAAGAGGACTATTGAATACAAATGTTTGGGTGTCTAAAAAATCGTACTACACATGCAAATATTTTAACTTGCAGCCCACTCAAACGGTAGATACACCACTTTTTCGATTTGTACGACGTGCCACATACGATACAGTTTGAATGTAACTCATTTCCGTCTTATTGGTACCAATATTCATGGCTTTCGATCTGTCTTGGCCATCCCGCCATCTTGTTAGCCTGTCAAGACCCATTGTTCAAGCGGGTACTTGATTGCAGTGTAACACTGAATTGGCCAACTTCATTAACCACGCGTTCGCCGTTTACCCGCTTAGTGATTTCCCCGTAAAATGTATAATATATGTGTGATGTAATTAGCCCGCTAATGAATCGCTGTTGGTTATACACCATATTTATGTAATTAAATGGGCATTAGGTAAGAAACTATTCAGAACGACTGCATCGTGTGATTATGGTCAGTCGCTCCTTCGTTAACACAGCACTCGATAATTTGAGTAGAAGGCTGCAGACTTTTAACTTGAGATGGTAATTAGTTTATTATATATTAGTTGATATGGTAATCGAACATCCCAAGAGAACATAATATATTCACCTCACATTGGGGCACTGTCTTCAAGTTGATGTGTCATCTCAACCTTGACTGTTGCGTGGACCTCAAGTGCCTTATGAATCAAGTATGGGATGATTCAGTCGAAGTTGCATTTGGCGAACCGCATTGTCTGTTGTCTAGATGTGATCTAACGATCACGTGATTAAGCCCCATCTTACTATCATTTAGTTTTGTACTTAATTTCCCCGCATCTTCCTGAGATGTGAGTCGGCCGATTTTGTAGAGAGCTAGACATTCAAGAAAGTGTTGAATGACTCCGCATTTCCAGAAATTCTGTCGTGAACTACTTGAGAATACTGAAGAATATGGTGCAAGTGATCAAATGAGACGATTCATGGTCTTATCAGTCAGAGGAAAACGACACACATTCAGATTAGTTTACAATGTAACAAGAAAAGCTTAAGAACTCATATCCACACTGAAATTCAGTACTTCCACAAGAACCCTCCTTGGACGAAGCACAAAAATCATAAAAATAATTCAATGAATTTACAAGACGAAAATCGTGTTCCTTGAATTAATCCATGTTGCTCGTTTGCTTCAGCAATGGAGACGCATTTAAACTAGATAGGTTTGAGGTATGAAGGTACAATTATCTTGGTTCGTGGAAGGATAAAGTATGTCTTGTCTACAGCACTAGAGATAGGTACTATTTGTTCTACTACCAGCACGTTGGAATGAGCGAACTGATCATAGTAAACATTGAGCAAGACGAGACCCGTCTCCTGTCCATACACATGAACAGATACTGCTGGTGTTCGTTTCTTCTTGTTGGTAACGGACTGTAATGATAGTGGAAGTAATGCATCATATTGTATGAAAAACATCAAAGGAATATGTATATTTTTTAAAGGTACTAACTACATTTTCTTAACCCCACCTTTCTCTCCGCTTTCAAGATCGGTCGTTTCAAGTTTTCGAAGCAAGGTATATAACCAAGTGGTAATAACATGGAACTTCATCACGTGATTGTCAGTTCATACCCAGACCACCGACACTACGGTTCGGCAAATGCAACTGCGATTAAATCTTATCCATATCCGATTCATAAGGCACTTGGAGTCCACACGACAGTCAAGGTTGAGACAGCGCATCAACCTGGAAACACCGCATCAATCTGGGGTGACGACCTTCAGATTATGTGAATATTTTTCATGTGCTGATGTTGGTTTCTTTTCTTCTAAAGAATATCCAAACAAAATTCAACTCAAGGCTTTCGCGTAGCATTTGGTGGGCTTTCGTAGAAATGGTTCTTTTTGACTGTGACCTGTTAAAAATTGCAGCAGTCATACGGTTTGTGAGTAGAGCAGTAGAACGTCAGTGCTGATTTTGGGAACATACTTCTCTAACTTCTTATGTTGTATGTGTGATGACTTTAGCTTACGGTGTTCGCTTGGAACCAGATCGACGGGACATTGCAACCACTGCTTCACCGAGAATGAGGTCGTCAAGAAGTTCAATGACCGTCAGCCCTACCTAACGCAGATAAACTTAAGAACAACATCGACCCACAGAAATGGATTTGTATCTAACGATTCACAGAGTGGAAGTACATTTCACTGAACATGTGCGGACATAGCTCGAATTCAGTCTCAAGTCAGTCCAAACCCTTCATGAACACTTTCCTAACTCATCGTTCAAATAAACACCATTACATTCCATATGCCTCGCACTAATATCAACCAGTGATGATTGAATACATTGGTTGACTTCATCATTTTGTGTACGACTAAGTGCTTTAGTTGTTCTTACTGCAGGTGTCGGTTTTATTCATTTTCTGAGTTGTTTCTCCGGAATGACAGCATTCCAACTTCTGAGCTTTTATGGTGATCTATGCGTCTTTACCTTAAAGGCATCAAAAGTGGATGCTTATCACTGAGCTATCACACGGTATTACTAGATTAGTGTGCATATGACAAGGTTCTAGTTTCCACTGATCTTGTTAAGAAGATTTCCTGAGATCACACTGAACCTGTAGGATAGAGGTCTTCCGTGACGTATGCATTGCATGCATTCGCACAGTCACTGGAACTCCTGGTCACATTCATGTAAGTTGATCCTAGTTTTTAAATAGTGAGATGACGGCAATGTGTGTATCACCCAAGAATGGATGTACTGACGTTGACCAGTAACTGAATGAAACCGTATTCTGGTTGCTGCTGAGTAGGTGAAATAAAGAGAAATGACATGATTAGCCAAAGAACACATCCAGTATCGTGTAGGAACAATGGGTAGAATACTTACTAACACGGATGGGGATCGTAACACATCTGAAAGCAAACAGACTTTACATGGTTACACCCGATTTCCGGCTAACTCGCGTACGTCAGGATGACAACTTCCCTGTCTACCAGTTCCACTTTTCCTAGACCAAATGAACTATCGAATTGCTTCTTTGAGTCGGTTCTCCAGATGGTTATTCACTTAAAACGTTTCAAACATAAGGACTGATGTGATGGAGAACATTGTCCAACACGCATCAACATAACTTGCGTTTAGGGTTGAAACCCAAATGTTCATGCGCTACTGGGGACAACCTGAGCGGATTCGAAAATCAAAATTATAAACGTTCCATTGCAAATGATGATTGTTGAAATCAACTGCCCTGTCGACATAGCTACATGGTTTCCCATAATGACTCGTCTTTCGACTTGATAGGAAAAGCAGAGCAAAATCTGTTACAAGACCTAAGCTGTTATGCGATTTTCACGGACCAATCAGATTACTCCTGTCCAATTTACAATTTGTGGCTAGTGCTGCTTGACAGTAAGATAGGTCGTTTGTCCTGAGAATTACCTATCGAAATCCAGACTGCATCCATTTGAACGATGGGAAGTCCATTGTTGAAATGTCACTTTGGTCAAATCGACTTGAACGGTAGACCACAACCAGTGTTATTTTCAAAAACGATCGTATGAACTGTCAAATAGAGGGATAAATACTAACTTTTCACCAAAGCACACACATTTCCGTATTTCTCTCATGCTGCATTCGAACTTACGAAAAGCCTGCCAGTTCTAATTGTTCGTTCGTATTGGATGCCCAGGAGAATATGCTGTCTCGAAACTAGCAAATTACAGGTTGCCTTTTCTCCACAGAGGAATGTGGAAAATTAATTACACAGCAGAAACCACATATCCCAACAGCTTGCTGTTTTTTGATAAATTACGCAGGTAATTGCCACTTCTTTTGCCTGAGCAAACCTTGAATTGTCAGTAGAGAATTTGAAAGTCACACTGAGCAATAATTTTGTTTGTTTTGCAGGGTAATCCAGCTGAGAGAACGAGAAAATGAGAGCAAAGTGTGAGGATTCATTTCAAATTCATTTCGATTTCTAGAAAGTGTTCGTTAAAATAAGAAGTCAACAGAACTACGCAAGTAGATACATTCACCTCCCAGTCTTCTAACGGGGCTCGGTTCGTGCGTTTCAGGTAGTTTTGAATTCGGTAATGTTTCTGTTGTAACTTATTGTTACGGGTTATTATAACTGTGTCGTGATAAGGATTGTTCTGCAAAAATATCTAAAGGTTCCGCAACCCATTTACTGACTGACCTTGGTCTTAAGGTCTGAGCTAAGTGGTTGTAACTACCTTCTTAAGAAAGCCTGGCAGCCATGAAAAATAACTGACTAGTACTTTGATTTTTTTATGTTGAAACCCCTTTCAAATGACTCACTGAATGGTCGTAGTTAGGAATAATGGTTCTGAACCTTCTGGATCAAGTATTCTTTTGTTGAATTTGATCATTCTCCTCACGAGAAAACAACAATTCCTAAAACACAACTGGCATTTGTACGTTGCGCTAACCTTCAAGCAGGGATTAATCTAAAATGCTGTACTTCTCTTGAAATTAAAAGATTCTGTCGTTGCTTAATGAGACACTACTGTCTTGAAACATTGCTGGAGAATCACTGAAGCATATCGTGGTAAGATTTTAATCTACGCAAGAATGAACTGTTGTTATACGCGATAGCTGAAGCTGGCGCAAACGTGTTTGTACTCTGGCGATCGTCATCATCATCATCATCATCATCATCATCATCATCGTAGACAGCAATACATCAGTGGTTCACACTGATGCTTAACTACCACAAAGTCTACCGTTAACGGGAATCTAATCTATCAATGAGGCTGCGGCCGTCGAGCTAAGGACTATACCTACTCCAGCCTGATCTGTAACAGCGGCTGTGGAGTCACCCAAAGTGTATAACCAGTATCGGGTAGACAATGCTGGTGCTGTTTGTTCTATACACTGAGTACTGTCCTGGATTCTAGTTTCCGAGATACAACAGACATCGACATGCAGTGAGTCTAACGCTCGTGTGAGAGCGGCCTGTTGACCCATCTAATTTACAATGTGAACGTTGTAAGCACCTATATTAATTCGGATTCTGGGTCTAAGCAAGGGACAAGGGAGGCCTGAAGCTGAATGGCAAGAGACCGAACTCAAAGACTCAGTGTAACCACGGTTAGCTACATCTGTTGTAGGACCTGTGGAGTAGCTATCAGAAATGGAGGCTGGGAAGGGCCTGAGAACTAAATTTGATAGGACAGTGGGGGAGGGGTCAGTAGTAGTATGTTTTCGCCAATCCACCCCGCTGTATGCAGCAAATAAGGCGATCCGGTTTATACTGCGAGACGGCCGATGCAGTATGGAATTAGTGGTGTTGTGACTATTCATAGTTGTGTGTGGGTTTAGATCCCGGCCTATACTGCTACCTTGACGAGGTGGTCGGGCTTGTGTACTGTTTTGATCCGGTGGGCTATGCTGACTAGGACTCCGGTCCTTCCAGGTACAACCTTGTCAGACAGGCCAAAGGGGAGCAGTCAGACGAAAAGCAGTTACACTCATAGGATTATATGTCGCACTGCTGACCGCATAGGAGTGTTTAGGTAGTGAGGCACGATCACATGGGCATACAGCAGAACTATTTTCATAGTTGCGGCACTGTTGTTTTCCATATTAGGAAGAAGGGGGTTAGAAAAGGTACCCT